>CAWVNO010000061.1:2306700-2408200 GCA_963930645.1 Salticus scenicus
CATCTCAAATAAAAAATACCAGAGGGTGTAACATGGTGTGATGTCGATTATCACATATTCTAAAAAATATATTATTATATTAAAATAAAATAAATAAAATAAAATAAAATATCGAATGCATGTTTATGACCTCTAAATTGTAACTTACATTTACATACAATATGTCCTTTAAATTTTTACATCCTCCCTCTACCTACATATGTATCTCTTGCTAACTGCAATTCTATCGAAACCTTTGATCGTGTATTATTCTATTTTAACGTAATGCAGATCTTTAATTAGCATGTTGTGACTTTTTCTAATTCGGTTACTTTTCATCTTGCAAAAAATGCAGTTTATCGCCATGCATACATTCTTGTCTTACAATATGCTACATTAATTTTGCATAAAATTTCCGTGTTCTCATGGCGAATGTTGGCGTTTAGTGAGGACCATTTGAATTATAATTATGTGGTAAACTTTTCAAAAACTGTATGTATTTATAAGTAACATGATTACAACCATTTTTTCTCTACTATTTTGAATTTGACTTCGATTAGAGCTTTGGCGAAATTAATGAAGACATCGGAACTTATCTTCATCACCATGACTTAACAAGTGAAGTCGACGTTTTTGGGCTCCCACTCCAAGTTATTCAATTACCCCAATTCTACCTACTATTTTATAATAAAATGCTTATCTGGTCACCTATAGTCGTATTAAATAAGTCAACAATTCATATATAATAAAATTTATCATAATATCTACAAGAAAATGCATGTTTATTTGGATTAACGAGCTCTGTGTTGTTGACTGGACAAAATTAAACTCCAACAACCAACCTGCCATCTATAATCTATAGTACACATGGAGAGAGAGAAGGAGCATATTTGACATTCTTTGTTATACGAGTTCGATAAAAAGAGTACGGCAGCCGCAGTATATCGCAATGTTTGTCAAGTTTATGGGGAGAATGCAATAGACGAAAACACATGTCGTCAATGGTTTCGTAAATTTAGGGAAAGAGACAGAAGCTGCCAAGATCAGGCTAGGAGTGGACGGCCATCACACGTTGGAGACGACGATATTGACCAAGCCATAAGGAACAACCCGAACCCAACCGTGCAAGAATTAGCGGAGACCTTCAACATACACCGGCTGGTTAAGTTGGGTTTTACGAGAAAGTTGGATCGTTGGGTTCCATGTAATCTGACAGCTAATCAACAGGATGACCTAATCGTCACATGTGTTTCCTTGCTTTCCCGGTACAAAAATGACCCATTCTTGACACGAATTGTGGCACGAGATGAGAAGTGGGTTATGTACCGTAACATAAAGCGTCGTAGGACTGTGTGTCTCCCTTCTGATTCGCCTGCATCGACTTCGAAAGCTGAACTTCATCACAAGAAGGTGTTATTGAGTGTGTGGTGGGATGTGCAGGGAATAATTCACTGGGAAGTCCTGCCACTTAACCAAACCATCAATGCTGCCTTCTACTGTCTACAGTTAGACAGGCTGCATTCAAATTTGGTAGCAAAGCAGCCAGGTCTTACCAAAGAGTCGCGATGTTATCCTTCATCATGATAACGCCAGGCCACATGCTATTGTCATCACTCGCCAAAAGTTACTGGGCTTTGGTTGGGAGGTTTTAACTCATCCTCCATATTCTCCTGACATGGCATCAACTGACTATCACATATTTCGTCCGTGGAACAATTTTTGATGATCTTAATGCTGTGAAAACTGCCATCGAAGACTTTTTTGACTCGAAATCGCCGGAATTTTACCGCCGTGGGATTCATCTACTACCAGAAAGATGGCAAGCGGTCATAGATATTTAGCAATGGGGATTAAGCACAATAATAGGCACTGTTCATTTTGGGTTTATTTTCTCTTCTTTAGGGGTAATAAAAACGGGTAGAACTTTTGCACTCACCCTATATATATATATATATATGTGTGTGTGTGTGTTATATATTTATAACATTAAATATTTTCTAATTTATAAATTTACATTCAATGAAAAATTACATTAAAAATTTCGATGTAATTCCCTATTATAAGAAATCCTATAATAATCTGTATTGGTTGGAAAATTCATTTATATAAAAACATGATTTAGAAGATTTAAATATAAAAGGGAAATTGTAAAATAAAAATTTAAATATAGATAAAGCACCTGGTATGGTTATTTACTCCTGTTTTTCTGTAGTCTTGAGATTATAAATAATATTTTTGTAACATCGGTATCTCTTAAGTTAAATAAAAATACTGGTATAATTTTAAGCTTTTAGCTTGTGGAATTAAAAAAAAAAATGACATGGATTTTCCAAAATACTTAACATTCATGGTTATCAAAAATCACTTTTTATTTCAATAATTCTAAGATTATTCTAAGATTCTGCTATTACTTACTTTCCTCTTTCATCAGGAATGATGAATCCTGTGGTATCTGGTTTTGTTGTAGATCCACCCCAAAAGTAAGCATCTATAAGAAGAAAGAGAAATTGGTTTACATAATTAGCAAGGAAACTGTTTCAAGTGCTAATTTCTAAGTGTGAAAAAATTACAGAATTTACTTTACATTGTACTTAATTTAATGACAAACTTTTAGCTGCCTATTCAACAACTGAAATTAAAAAAAAAAAAAAAAAAAAATGGTAAAATTCATGTTTTGAACATTAAATACGAAAACTTTAATCCTAGTTCTTAAATACACAGGAAAATTAAAATATCAAGCATCTTTAATTCTTAATATGTGGCGTCATATATTTATGTTAAATCTAAATTTTACTGCCATTTAAGGTAGCTAGACTGTTGCATATATTTCAAATATTGTATATTAAATTTTCCTTTTACTTTTCACATTACATTACATTTACATTATGATGATTTTGCATAGAATATATATTTAGATTAGTTTCTAAATAAAATGAAGAAATAAATAAAATGAATATAAATTATTTCTAAAAGATATCATGTTACATCACGTGTCAATGATATTTTAAAAATAAAATCACTTTAAAATCACGTTAATTAAAATTATATTTTATTTAAAAACATTTAAAAAATGTATACATTCTAAGCTTTTCCCTATCACACAAAACATCTTGAGGAATTTAATCAATATATTTCCAATTAGCAGTTTGTATATATATTGTTATATTTGGCAGTTGACAGTTAAAGAGTCTTTAGTTAATTCAGGAGACCTGAGCATAACGAATGGCAACTTGCGAAGTCTGGTGCAGGTTGTTTCCTAAGATTTACTTTACGTCAGGAAATCAGGGATCAAACAAAGGAAGAAGTAGATTTTTCAAATCACTGCATCATGTAATTAAATGTGCAAATGCAAAAAATTCTAAAGATGCAGCAATTTTGCCAATAATATGGCACACTATCATAAAATAATTAATGCTTTGTTTCTCTTAATTTCTTATAGTTTTACTACTACAATAGCCTCATGTGGTATTTCAGCAAACTCATGTAATAGTTACAGCTCCTACATGCAGCACTTTGGTGATTCTACAATATCTACTCTTTTTTTGCTTTCCGGATGGTTGAAGTATGATTTTTCATTACAAGTATTCTCCTACAATAATTACAGCTTCTACAGGCAGCACTTTGTAGTTCCTACAATAGTTACAGCTCATGAATGCAGTGCTTTGGAAACTCTACTTCTTCCTTTGTTTGATCCCTGATTTCCTGAAGTAAAGTAAATCTTAGGAAACAACCTGCACCAGACTTCGCAACTTGTCATTCGTCCTGCTCACGTCTCCTCAATTAACTAAAGATTCTTTAACTGTCAACTGTCAAATATGACAATATATATACAAACTGCTAACTGGAAACATATTGATTAAATTCCTTAAGATGCTTTGTGTGTCAAAGCAAAAAGCTTAGAATGTATACATTTTAAAAATGTTTTTAAATAAAATATAATTTTAATTAACGTGATTTTAAAGTGATTTTATTTTTAAAGTAAAATGAAATCATATTAGTACATTTGATTAACTGAAATTAACATTGAAACAAATAATTTCTTACAGTAATTTTCGTAGCAACTGTAGGTGATAATCACTATTATAGAATCGCCAATAGGGCGTTTATTTGAAGATACTGAAAAAATGAACTCATTTTCAGCAATTTTTCTAGCTTTTCTACTGCGACTAACATATAATATTTTTGGAAAATTCTATAGGAGATTAAATCTCGTGCCATTTAATTTTTTCAAGAAAATCGGTGATAAGTATTTGAAAAAAAAGAATTATAATTAGTTAGTAATAATAAAATTATTATTATTATTTTATAAATTAATAAAATGGTTAATTTTATATGTAAGGGTGCGATACAGCAGATAGTTTTCTTGTCAAAATTTAAATGTTAATAATAGTTTATTTTAATGAATTTGTTGTGCCAATATGTATGTATGTATTGCATTTTAATAATACAAATATTTTAATTTAAGAAAAATAACATACACTTAAACGTGACAGACATAAAAAAAAAAGACATGGTTTCAGTGACTTATCTTTATCTCGCAATTTGTGAGACATATTTGAAGTTCAGAAATTTTATTTAGCGCAAACAAGACTTTCATCAGATATGTAATAATATATATATATATATATATATACAAAAAACGTTTAATAGAGTGAAATACATGGCAAGCGTAAAAATTTAGAATTATGTTTTGCTTACTTATTTTTAAATTTAAATATTCGTTTTTAATTAATGTTATATAAAATTTTGTATATAAAATGTGTTATATTATTTCACATGTTTCATATGCTTTCTTTGAAAAAAAAAGAAAAGAAAAAAAAAATTGATTTAGTAGAAACATAAAAAATGGTTTTTTTGTCTACTTTTACGTGATATTAGCCAAATACGTTTATATGAAAGTTTACAAATTATAAAAATTTATGTATAACACTTTGTTTTGAAAAAAGAAACCTTGGTTTATAACAAAAAGGAAAATAAAATAATGTGAAAAAGTAACATTTTTTAAAAATATTATAGTAAATATATTAAGAACAGCAAATGCATAGTTTGTTGTTCTTAATATATTTTCCTCTTTACCCTAGTATAAGTGCAACGCAACCGAAAATGCCCATTCAGTAGTTGTCTCACATATATTTAAGGTATTTTGTGCAGCCCTATGTGAACTAACTATTAATTCTGCACAAACTATTTTCTATAAAATATATATGTTTTTAAACATATTAATAAGACTTTTATGTCCATTATGTTAAATGCAAGGCAACCTTCTTAAAATGTAGTTAAAATAAGTGATGTTCATAGATTGTAATGATACGAATTTCTTTGTTGTGTCCCTGATACACGTCATAGGTTTTATATATACCAGAAAAAACATATTTAGGTATTATTTGAGTAATTAATAAATATTTCTACGAAATTTCAAGTCAATCTGATCTTTGGTTTTTTTTTTTTTTTTCTGCGTGTGTGTGTCTCTGTCTGTAATCGCTGTCGCAATACAGACATTCAGGCAAACAGAAAACAAAATTTGTTTGAGTCTCGTCAAGTTGAAGTTCCGACAAATGAAATTTAATTACGTTTCGGCAACAATCATCCTGTATATAGAACAAGTCTTTATATGTAAAATTAGCATAAAATTCGAATCACCACTTTGGATGCTAAATCCGTAACACGAAAATAATATTAGAAAATGGTTTTTATTATTAAATTTACACTAATGTCCATAAATTAAGGATAAGCTAGATGCGGCAAATGAAGGTTCAGAAGAAAAACAAACATGACTTATTCATAAAGCCCATTTATTAAACAAAAGATCAAGAACAAAAAGGGTGGTTTATGTAGGATACCATTCATAAAAACTACGATTTTTGCTCGCTGGAGCAATTACAATAACTATTCGGTTGTCCCACTGAGCGGCTTGTGAACAATTTTCCTTCTTATCTACCTCTTTCTCACTTTCGTCGTTGTGACATCGTATCGGCAGCGTCCGATGGCTTCCTATAATTTGCAAATTATTCTTGAAGATGTGTGAGGTAATTCTAGAGGTGAAATTTTTGTATTAAAGTTCGATTTCCGTGTGATTCTAAGTTATCCTTAGTTTATGGACATGAGTGTATATATCTATACCTCAGGGGTAGAAAACACCATGACAATTTTGTGAAAAGTGTTTGCTCAGTGTTTTTCACGTGCATATTTTGTTTTATGTAGAAGCATCAATCACTATGTCGAATTATTATAAAGGAGATATTCTAGTAGAAGATAAAACCATGCCCGTTTTCTTTATTCATGACAAATGTGTTTCATTAGAGCATCATTAGCATCATTCCTAAAAAATTACATTTTTCTGACATGATATCCTTTACCTCCGGGGTACGAATAAATATATGCTTTAGTTTTAAAAAAAATTCCCAAACTTGTCTAGAAAGCGTTACGTGCTTTCCTCAGGCTTCATACAAAATAATAAACAAAGAAAATATCTTTAACATTATGCAGAGTTATAAAACTTTATTTCTTCATTATAATTAATAACACCTCTAATTCAATTAGTAAATCTAATACCTAGGAAAATGTCAAGGTGTCTGTATGCTTATAGCATCAATGTGTTTGCATAAATCAGCCGAGGGCATTGAACGTTAATTAGGTAATATGTAAAAGGAAGATGAACTTTCTGATGCATGTTTAGATTTAAATAATGCCGCCTTTTGTTCATATGCATAAATTTTTAATCAATTTTAAAATACTTGATAATTTATTTTGATTTTTTTTTTTTTTTTTTTTTTTTTTTTTTTTTTTTTTTTTTGACCAGAATTTTTTTTTTTTTTAGCTTAATTCTATAAAGAAATATAAAAATTACTAAAATATGCTGGATTACTTTTAATCTCAAAATTTAAATTCTATAAAAAAAAATTAAACTAATTAATTAAACCAATTTTCGATAACATACAAGTTCTTTGATTGATAGTTGGTGTAGAACGCTTTTTATCGGAAGAAAATTTTTTATCGCAAAATATTCGAGTAAAAAAAAAAAAGAAAGAAAGAAAGAAAGAAAGAATAAGAAGAAAGAAAAGTAACTTAAACTGTTTAAAAACATTTAGGCAAATATTTAACACATTGAATAGTGTCCAATGCAAAAATGGTAACGCTTACCTGCTCTTTTATTTATTTCAATTTTCAAATTTACTAAATATAAAGAAGGAAAAAAGAAGAAAGAGAAATAGAAAAGAATAAATTATTAAGGATAAAAAGAAACAATATTTTTTTGTTAATTTAAAAACTTTTCATCGTTTATTTTTTTTAAAAGTTTTCTCCATTTTAAAATAGCATTGCATAAAAAAAAAAAAAAAAAAAAAAAAAAAAAAAAAATGCGTATCAGTTAAATAAGGAAAAAAAAAATATTATTAAATCATATTTAAAATATATTAAGTTCAAACTTGAAAAAAAAAATAGAAGAGTATAAATCAATGTAGCTTCAAATGGTACATTATAGTATTTGATGTACTTTCATAGTATATCAAATAACTGCATGATAAGGCATATTGATATGAACTACCAAAAATTATTAAATGATGACTCACTATCGAAGGGCGAAAAAAAAAAAAAAAAAAGGGCGAAATTAAATAATTATTTGACTTTCTTGTTAAGAAATTAATTATTTCATTCTTTAAAAGTAAAAATTTAAATAAATTATTTTCTTTGAAATTATTATTAAGATAAAAAATTATTAATATCTCTCCAAATTAAAAAAAAAAAAAAAAAAAATCTGAACATCTGCTTCGTAATTTCCGCCCATTAAATTCTTTTACAGTGTTTCCTTTCTTACAAAACGCTATTTTCTATACATGCCAGTACCTGGGGAATCCAGGACTGAGGGACGTCCAGTGTATCATTTATTGAATTGAGGAGAATACTGCTCATTCCATACGTTCTACCCATATTTCTTACACTTAGAGAGTCATTGTCCATTAAATGGAACAAATCGCCCATGATTCCAAAAATACTGTCAAAATATAGGTTCAAAAATTTCATTCCAGACTGAAGTTAAGTTCTACCCATCAAACTGTCTTTCCAGATGATAAGTGGGTCGATAATGTGCATATATCTGTTGTCTCCAGATTTTGGGTTCCCGCCGTCAAAATAGGGGTTATTTCTCAGCATGACAAATAACAGCAACCTTTTCACCGCATAAAGTCACCATAAAAACATCTATCATAATCTTGAATTTTATGTAATCCCGTGTTATCTTAAATGAACTGTTCATTCACCCCCCCCCCCCTCCTCCCCTCCTCTCAATTTTCCTTTCATCTTATAATGTCTTACTGTAAATAAAAACAAAATACAGGTTCACAGAAACCATACCGATGAAGATGATTTCGCACGCATTTTATAGGTTTTGTTTCGTAGCTAGAAGCAAACTCGATTTCAGATAGCTGCTATTTTTTTTGTTTTGTTTCAGCAGGCTGTACGGATAGAAAGTAATCTTTGTCTCGTGTTGGTGCACTTAGGCAAATATGAGCTTAATAATTTTTAAAGTCAGAAAAACAACTTAGGCAAACATTGTAAAGTTATGTACACAAACAACATCAGACATCAATTTATCAACAGTATGTTAATTTTGGGTATTCATTAAAATATAATACTCAAAATATCTCTTAACGTGTAAAATTATTTGACCCTTATCTCGCAGTTATGTTTTTCGAACATAATAATTTAATATTTTAGTTCAAAGAAGTGCTTCAGAGATATAAAGGATTATATTCCTATTTAACTTGGCTTTCGCGGAGATGAAAAACTGTAATGGTATGTTTCCGGACTAGTTCTAGGAATTATTCCAAAACCTTGATCAAATGCTCACTACGCAGCTCTAGTATGACGTTAAACACATTCAAATTCAACGTCAACCTGTTTCGATTTTCATTTGAAAAACATTATATGCATATGTAAATAAAATAAGCAAACACACGAGGTTACCTAAATACAAAATGACCCCAAGTAAACATACAAATTTGTTCAAATTTGAGGATGGGGGCAAATATATGCTGATAAATCTCTCAGGTTTCAGAAGCAAATTATATTTTACATTATGTGGAAAAACTCTAGAACCGTTTGTATTATTAGTAATAGTTCAAATTTTAAAATATGTGTTATATTGTTTTAATAAACCAATCTCAAAATGCTCATTTTTAAAGGATGGTGTTTCGGTTGTTTTATGCTACGAAATAAATGCAATTTTATGCCGGCATGAAATAAGAAAAAAAATGATAAAAATATATAACATTAAGGTAAATTCATTAATAAAATTTTTCAATTTTTTCTGAAATTTCTGATTAATAGAAAACAAACGTAGAAAATCAAGTTAAAGAATTTTTTGCCCTGAATATGAACTATAAAAACTACAAAACTAGTCTAAAAACTATTAATATTTATTTCGTTATGTTTAAATAACTTGCTTGAGAATGCAAAACATAAAAAAAAAAAAAAAAAATTACAAATTACCAATAAGTATTTTGTTAGCATCGGATAATAATAATGTTTCTTCTAAAGATTATTTATCGGCTATTTGTAAAGTGTTTTATTTAAATATTTAAAGTTTTAATAAAAATTTATTAAAATATATACACATTTAATTATTTGCAATGCGTGTTATTAATAGAATTTAATATTTTGTACATTTTATAAAGAAAAGCAAAATGTTCAATTTCAAGATCATTCCATCGTAACGAACGTGACATTTTCAATATGTTAAGGCAATTATATTATACTAGCTGACCCGTCCAGCTTCGCACTGATGAACAAATTTTAGTTAAAGATGGATTGATATGTAAAAAATCAAGAAATATATCAGTTTATATGTTATAGTCAGGCAATATTATTAACTGGAAAGTCAAAATATAATTTTACAATTATTTTTTTTAATTAGTTGTTAAATGTTGGCAATTTTTACTTAATGCTATTTATTTATTTATTTATTTATTTCATAAAAAGAAACATTTCTTTACTCATGAATAAAAAATATTGAAAAATAAACCTATGACATGAAAATGTTTTTGATAAAATTGACGTCATAATAGCTTTAATTATAATTTATTTTTTCATTTCGCAAATATATTTAATTTTTTCCATAATTGATTATTATTTTAATAATGTATATTAAAGGAGAAATCAATAATATGAAACAATATTCGTACAATATATACTATTACAGAATCTGGTGTGAAACAACCACACGACTTCCATTACCCACTATTACACGTAATATATACAATTTTTTGGAGATATTACTTGCATTTTTTTTTAGATTTTCGAGTAAGAGAAACTTGATACACGTATAAAGACACATACAACAGAGTTTGCATAGCGAGTTAAAAAATAAGGGGAAAAAAATAGATAGTTATTTTTTTAAACACGAATTTCCGAGATCTAAAACTGAACTACCTAATCAGGATGACCGTTAATATTCCTGTAATAAGCACGTAATACTTGAGAAAGGTTATCTAAATTGGATTAAAGAAAAAATTTTCAAGAATACGTTAGAGCCGTTTTTGAGATACCAACTTTTACCAAAACTTAACATATTCAATTATTGACCTAAAAACAATAATTACATACAAAAGGATATTTAATAGGAAGTTAACATGGCGAGTTTGAAAAAAATCCGTACAGGCGTTTTTAAAGGAACGCACATGCGAAGTCTGAAATTGAGCTGTTTATAGAGGACGCCTATCAATTTTCCTGAACTAAGCAACTTTTCAATCGAAAGGGCATCTAATATATTATTTATATAGCAACTTTGAAGAAAATTATTAGAGGTGTTTTTGAATATGGGCTTAGGGTTCCATTTCTGGTTTTCGATGACCCAATTCCGGTTTTTCAATTTTCACGAAAATTTGGAAAATTTATCTGTACACCAGACCTGAATCACTTGTGAAGTTTAGTAGTTCTATTTTTATTAGTTTTGGAGATATGACAGCCAGAAGATTACACACACACGTGCACATATACACACACACTGACCAATTGCCAAAACCTATACAATACGTCCACTACCTACGGTAGTAGGGTAATTGAAGTAAACAGATACATCTCGTATTTACTACGATAATATACAGATTTTCGTATTACGTTTTCGATCGCCAAATACAAAAATCGCCAATGACGATAGATATCAAATCTATGCTTTGTTTTCAATTAAAATATTGAAAATTTTAATTAAAAATTTATTTTACCAAAATTTATTATAGCTTCTAGCACTTAGAGAGAGACAGTGTAACTTTTGATTATTGAAAGAAAAAAAAAAAAAAAAAAAAAAAAAAAAGCAATCGGCTTTTTAGTTCTAGCGATCGTTCTCTACATATGCATATAAACCTTTCTTTTTTTTATATTAGTATAGCTATAGAGCATAGGTATATTAAATAGGTTTCCAGTCAACATAATGTAACTCAAATAATAAAATGCTATTTACATTTCAGTAATGGCTGTATGCGCTATGTATATTGAGCTACTTGCCATAACTGTTAGTTGCTAAAAATAGTCGCAAAATAAATTTAAACATCTCAATACGCAAGCGAAGTATGACATCACTGACCGCCGTGGATGCAAGAAAAAGATTTTCCATGTTAATCGCTCATTGGATTTTTTTTTTTTTTTTTTTTTTTTTTTTATTAAAATTCTAGAAGAATTATTTCCCGATTTTAATCCTCATATTTGGGTATAGATATGTATTAGTTATTGTATGCATGCGATAGATTGAGTTATTTTGCTGTCAAATTGACAAAATTTTAATTTTAAATTTCAAAACTGTCACCCTTGGCGTTTTTTGTATTTGGCGATCAAAAACGTAATACGAAAATATACATGCCAGATGTATATTTTCGTAATATGTATTGTACGAAATATTGTTTCATATTATTCGTTACACTCTTAATGTAAGTTTTTAAAATAACCATGATTTTTGAAAGGAATTAAATTATATTCGCCAGATAATTTGGCGATATTTTTTTTTCTGCCAAGGATGACGGATATCAAATCTATTCCGCTGCAACATATTAGTATATTATATCAGATACTTTATTTAGACATTTGAAAACAAATTTGACTTCAAATTATGATAGAATATTTATCCTTTCCCTTTTAATTAGTTTATTAGTTGGATGTTTATTGTGTAAATATCATCCTTTGAAATGAAATGTTTATGTTTTCAATCGAATATGGAAATTTGCCATTTTTTTTTCTAGAGTTTTGAAATTTAAAATTCCAATTTTATCAATTTTACAACAAAAACAATTTAATCTAACGGATGCACATGATAACTAATACATATCTATATCCAAATATGGGGATTAAAATGGGGAAATAATTTTCCTCGATCTTTATTATTTTTTTACAAAAAATCCAGTTCACTTTTTATATTATTGTTCGCGTGAAAATATATTTTATTATATGTCTAAAAATAAATTAATTCGTAAATCTTTTTGGCAACAATTATAAATTAAAATAAATAATATTATAAAATAGAATTTCTTATTTTATTTTATTTTATTTATTTATTTATTTTTAAATTCCAATTTCGTTTACACACATCAGTTTAAACCACGGAGTAATAAAGACTCCGTGGTTTAAACATTGATGCTTAGATATTATATCATATCATATCAAATTAAATTATTAGAAAAATAAACACTTTTAATTCTATAATGACGTCAGATTTAACGTGTAAGTTTAACAATCCGCGATTGTAATGATCGATAGATGGCGCTTTCTCAGCACTGCAGTCGTGCAGTTGTTAGTAAACATTATAGCCACGTGTTCCATTCGTGTTCTTTTTGTTATTCTACTTAATATTCGTACTATAATTTCTCCGCCATTACATTATGGAAAATTGATTGCTTTTGGAAAAAACACTTCAGTTTATTCAAAGTTCGATCGGAAATAGATTTTTAACTGAAGTTGAACAAATATTAGTTTCAAATCATCTGATTAATTCTTTACTTCCATTAGCGGAAGCAACTGAAATTTTAAATTTGTCATTTGGAAATAAATGGAAGCTCAATTCTGGATTTCTTGATCCTTTGGAGTTAGATTGTAGCACACAACAGTAAGCGTTATCTTTTTTACCGTATTTATTCATTTTTATTCAATAAATATATGTGAAACTAAATATCGGCAAGCAATGGCGGCTATATGGAATTCGAATTAAACCATGTTTATTGTAATTTCACCTTAGCCCACCAGAGGGCGAGCATTTCATTACAATCGCGGATTAAAAAAGCTTTATATGAATTTCAATTTAATGCACGTGCAAATATATTTCTTTTCTTTTCACGTCAAGGTATTTTTAAAACGAAATGAATACGTAAATGTTTCTTTTATGTTGGCAGCAGCTAATTTTTTTAATATTTCATTATTTCCATTTCTATTACGGCTTCTATGGGGATTTTAATTAAAATGCTCAGATTTTAAACTAAAATTTATTTTATCAAAATTAAATATAGCCTATAACAATATGGCATACTGTAGCTTTCGGTCAGTGAAAGAAGTTTTTAAATCGGTTCAGTAGTTTCAGAGATTACCCTCCACAAACAAACAATTTTTTGCGCTTTATATAATGATATAGATTATTATATTTTTTATTATTTTGTTTGTTTGTTTGTTTTGAAGGAAAATTTGTAATAAAAGTATTATTATTATTTTTTTTTTCAACCTCAATGTTACATTCGTTTTAAGTCCTTATTTCCCCAGAAATCATTAAATACTAATCACAATTTAATATTTGAAGAAATTTTTAAGAGTTCTAAACATATTATTATATTAAAATCACAATTTAATATTTGAAGAAATTTTTAAGACTTCTAAACATATTATTATATTAAAAATAAATTAATAATTAGCAACTTTTAATGCGATTACACATGAAATAATTTTTTAACTTTGAGGTTACGTTGCTTCCAGCAACTTCTTGATTTGACATTTTGCAGCTGAAAATGCGAAAAAGTGGAATAAGAAAGACAAATATTTTAAAATACAACAGTTTTTTATATATTCAAGCATGGGTAGAAGTAGCTACCCACTAACTGAAATAAACATGATAAATGAAATATAATTTGAGTAAAGCGAATATTTGCTTAGTTTACTTGTGACAGTTAAATTTGAATTGACTAACGATAATTTCTTCTGTGTACGGTTCAAACTTTCTTCAAAAAACTTATCATAGGCATCTCAAACCTGCTGAGATAAATTTCCCTCTTCACGATACTCCAATTCTAGCTAATAATTTTCTTTAACCAATAAAACCATTTGAAATTAATAAACCTTCGCAAACCTTTGCAAACTTTGACACTTCTACGAAAAGTGTCCGCAAAAGCTCAAAAACTTGCGGAAATTGTTACTTTCGTCGGTTATGGAATGGGTTTTTATAATTTCAATCAAAAGCATTTTCGTACCATTTTCTCTACTTAAACAAATATGACTTTTCGATTTATAAAATACTTATATTAAACTACAAACATTTATAACGTGGCTTTTAAATAGATTTTATACAGTAATTTCCTATTTAAAACATTTGAGTTTATGTACGATTTTTCTTGCCTTGAAAACTTTCGAAAAACGTACGTCATAGTTCATTACTGTCTATATCCTTGCAAGCTGAATATTTTCTACCTTTCCAGGTACTAATAATGCATAAATGTTCTCATTAATTATTCATAAGCATTTATCAAAACGTTTAGACCATGACATTTATAGGTATAAATGATATATCATCTTCAATAAAACCTTTATTAATCTTTTTTCGATGATGTTCGCTAGAATAATCTACATATGAATTAGACTTACCCGGTCCTTGCCCATCGTATGAGAAATCTTTGATAAATATCGTCCTCTCATCTACAGCAAATACATCTCCAGCAACATCATGGACGTACGTTTTCAATGATCCAATTTTTGTACCATAATATGGAGCAGCAGCTTCTACAATTGTCAGCACTAAAAAGAGAAACATAAGTTAAAAAATAATAGTAAAAATGTTAAATATTTATTTTTTTAAATATAAATTATACTGTTAATAATAAAAATAAAATGTGTTGATACTAAAAATTGGAATTTTCTAGATTTAGAAAAAAATATTAATATGAGTTTTCTGAAACTTGTATCTTTAAATTCATAATTAATTAAAAAATCAATTCATCTCGAATAAATTTTTATTAAGAAGTAATTGAAAAAAAGAAAAAATAATATTATAGCTTTAAAAAAATTAAAAAACACGCTTTTATAGAAATGTGAACTAAAAAGCACAAAATATCTATCTTAGTATTAAAATGCAGGGTAAGAGAAAATCGTGAGAGTGACACACCATAATATTTACATACATTTAAATCTTTAATTAAAATAATTTAGAATTAAACAAAAACCATTTTTAAAAAATCTCTTCTGACTGGGCTCGAACGCTAGACCTTTAGGTTCGTAGCGCAGAGCTTTGCCTCACAGCGTTCA
Source organism: Salticus scenicus (assembly GCA_963930645.1). Classification (NCBI taxonomy): domain Eukaryota; kingdom Metazoa; phylum Arthropoda; class Arachnida; order Araneae; family Salticidae; genus Salticus; species Salticus scenicus. The sequence goes on from CAWVNO010000061.1 coordinate 2,322,157, forward strand.
CGCGTCTTTTCACGCGTCGTGTTCACGCGTCGTGTTCACGCGTCTTTTTTTACAATATAGATTTTTTGTTTGTTCCCAGAGGGGTTACAAACATACATTATACATACAAACATACATACAGGTGAAGCTAATAAAAGCGTGTTAACAAAAAAAAAAAAAAAAAAAAAACCTCCAAATACGTCGATAAGATATGAATATGTAGAATTTTATGGTAATATTTCATATATAGTTACACACGTACTTTTACATCCAATGTTAGTTAATCTATAAGAATCATTTCATATAATGTTAACTTTACGATAAAATTGTGCAGTTCGTACCATAACGTATATTATTAATGTCAATTTGGAAAAAAAAAATGTATATACATATATATATATTTATTTATTTATTTATTTATTTTTATTTATTTATAAATGGCAACTAGATTCTTTCGGAATATATTAATTTATACTTACTGACTTTTATATTTTCAAATACTGAAAGCTTTAAACTTATAAAATTTACTTTTGAAATTTTCCAAATTCCTCTCGTTGTATGAAATGCGATTTTTGTATCGCATTTAAGTAAAACAAGCTAGAAAATGTATAAACGTTGAAAATGTGACATAAACTATTCTCTGTTGTAAGAGAAATAATTGACAGCATGGTAGAAAGTTTTTAAATTTTTAATAAGTAAAATTATAATTTCTAAAACCCTTTTCCAGCAACTGTCATGTTGCAAATCTTAGATCGTTTTGTATAATGTTAAATGTTCCAAGTACACAACATCCTTTTTTCTTTTTACTTACTTCTATATTCAATAGAAGAAAGTATTGGATTCGTAAAAATTTTCGACCTCCGGTTTTTGATGGATTTACACGTTTGGAGAGCTGTAGAACATGATTTGACCATCTTTAGAAAATGTCTGTCTGTGTTTGTGTGACAAAATTTTGCAACTACTGTATCTCAGGAATTACTGCACAGAATTTCATACAAATTGGTATGCAGTTACACCTTGACAAAATTAGTGTCCAACTTTTGGTAAAAATTTTCTAACAGGTCGCGTTGCAATCCCGCTTTTTGTAAATTTTTAACATGGTGGTATAGGACAAAATTTTGTATAAATTTGCTTAAAGAGAATTATTTTTTAATAATCATTATGAAATTTACAAGAATTATTTATAATAGAGAAAGTCAACTGGGGAAAAAACTGTATATGTAAGAACATTGCCTCCCCCCGCCCCCCACCCGAGGGGAAATTTTTTTCATAATGGGTATCTTTCAAAAGAGCTCGCCAATACCTTTAAAATGAATGGTTGAACCCTCGATCTGCGATAATCTATAATAATAAATGGAAAGGTTTGTCTGTTTGTCTGTCTGTCTGTCTGTTCTTTTATACGTTCAGCTCCTATTGAACGCAGAAGTACAAGAATTGACATACGGATGCTCTGGAGCCTTTCCGATGTTTTCCTCGAAACAGAATTTAAAAATCTTAATTAGTTTCGGAGATATTAATTAAAATGTTGACCCATGTCGATCGAACAATGACCACAAATTCTTATTGCTTAAAAAGAGGCATTCTATCAGCATTCAACAGACGATTTTAACGGCTGTCTGTAACGGAAACAAAACATGTGCAAGTCATTAATGTCACATGATCTTTAACTGGGGTTAAAAATTGCAAATTTCAAAGTGCTTCAAATTTTCTTTTTCCCACACAACACTTAATATACAACCTATTCAGCACAAAACCAATCTGCAGTTAAAATTTCATCTATTTTCATGTATAAACAAAGCAGTTACATTTTAATTGCAAATTAAATTTTATATTAACACGTAATCTTTCAATAGACGATAGGAGTTTCCATAGCAACAAAATACATTTGAAGGAACTAAAAAAATACTTTTTCTGTTTCTTTTTACTTCCATCTGGAAGTAATTAATGTCACATGATCTTGAACTGAGGTTAAAAATTGCAAATTTCAAAGTGCTTCAAATTTTCTTTTTCGTACACAACACTTAATATACAACCTATTCAGCACAAAACCAACCTGCAGTTAAAATTTCATCAATTTTCATTAATAAACAAAGCAGTTACATTTTAATTGCAAATTAAATTTTATTCCAACACGTAATCTATCTTTCAATAGACGATAGGTGTTTCCATAGCAACAAAATACATTTGAAGGAACTAAATAATACTTTTTCTTTTTCTTTTTACTTCCATTATCCGACTACCGTGGTATATATAGGTTTTGGGATTGTCCTGATTAGGTTTTCTTTTGCATCTCAGCTACTAATTAAAATAATTTCATAAGTAACACATTATTTAAAAGCTTTGTTGATTTGGAATTGAACAGTAGATTACAGAAATTTCTACCGCCAGGTATTTTAAAATTTCGATATTTCAAATTCTAATTAAATTATTTTTAATACATCATTCGAAAGATATTTTAAAGTTCTTTTAAATTATCGAAAGTTTTCACCAGATTTACACGTTTTGAGGTCTCCTGAATTAGTATTCTTTTGTATCTCAGCTACTAATTAAAATAATTTCGTAAGTAATACATCATTAGAAAGCTTTTTTGATTTGGAATCGAACAGTGGAATACACAAATTTGTACCGCCAGATGGCGCTGTAATATTTTAAAATTTCAATATTTCAATATCTAATTATGATTAAATTATTTTTAATACATCATTCGAAAGATATTTTAAAGTTCTTTTAAATTATCGAAAGTTTTCACCAGATTTACACGCTTTGAGGTGTCCTGAATCAGTTTTCTTTTATATCTCAGTTATTAATTAATTAAAAATTTCATAAGTAATACATCATTTGAAAGCTTTGTTGAGTTGATACACATTTTAAAGTACTTTTACATTCTCGAAAATGGAATTCGAGATTTCACCCTATTTACACGTTTTGAGGTGTCCTGATTAGGTTTTCTTTTGTATCTCATTTACTAATTAAAATAATTTCATAAGTAATCTATTTTCATTGACCAGCGAAGCGGGCGTAGCCTGCTAGTCAGAAAATAAATAAAACAATCTATAATAATAAATGGAAAGGTTTGTCTGTCTATCTGTCTGTCTGTCTGTCTGTTCTTTTATACGTTCAGCCCCTATTGAACGCAGAAGTACAAGAATTGACATACGGATGCTCTGGAGCCTTTCCGATGTTTTCCTCGAAACAGAATTTAAAAATCTTAATAAGTTTCGGAGATATTAATTAAAATGCTGACCCATATCGATCGCGAAAATGACCAAAAATCCTTATTGCTTAAAAAGAGGCATTCTATCAGCATTCAGCAGACGATTTAAACAGCTGTCTCTAACGGAAAAAAAAAACATGTGCAAGTCATTAATGTCACATGATCTTTAACTGGGGTTAAAAACTGCATATTTCAAAGTGCTTCAAATTTTCTTTTTCGTACACAACTTAATATACAACCTATTCAGCACAAACCAACCTGCAGTTAAAATTTCATCAAATTTCATTAATAAACAAAGCAGTTACATTTTAATTGCTAATTAAATTTTATTCTAACACGTAATCTATCTTTCAATAGACGATAGGAGTTTCTATAGCAACAAAATACATTTGAAGGAACTAAAAAATACTTTTTCTTTTTACTTCCATTACCCGGCTACCGTGGTATATATATAGGTTTTGGCGAAAGAAAAAATATTTATTTTTCTTTTTACTTCCATTAATAAAACTACCGTAGATAATGGAGTTAGAGATTTCAAGTGATTTACATGTTTTACAATGTCCTGATTAGGTTTTCTTTTGTATCACAACTACTAATTAAAATAATTTCATAAGTAACACATTATTTGAAAGCTTTGTTGATTTGGAATTGGACAGTAGATCTTTTAAATTATCGAAAGTTTTCACCAGATTTACACGCTTTGAGGTCTCCTGAATCAGTTTTCTTTTGTATCTCAGCTACTAATTAAAATAATTTCATGAGTAATGCATCATTAGAAAGCTTTTTTAGATTTGGAATCGAACAGTGGAATACAGAAATTTGTACCGCCAGATGGCGCTGTAATATTTTAAAATTTCAAAATTTCAATTTCTAATTATGATTAAATTATTTTCAATCCATCATTCGAAAGATATTTTAAAGTTCTTTTAAATTATCGAAAGTTTTCACCAGATTTACACGTTTTGAGGTGTCCTGAATCAGTTTTCTTTTGTATCTCAGCTACTAATTAAAATAATTTCATAAGTAATACATCATTATAAAGCTTTTTTGATTTGGAATCGAACAGTGGAATACAGAAATTTGTACCGCCAGATGGCGCTGTAATATTTTAAAATTTTAATATTTCAATTTCTAATTATAATTAAATTATTTGTAATACATCATTCGAAAGATATTTTAAAGTTCTTTTAAATTATCGAAAGGTTTCACCAGATTTACACGTTTTGAGGTTTCCTGAATCAGTTTTTTTTTTTTTGTATCTCAGTTATTAATTAAAAAAAGTTCATAAGTAATACATCATTTGAAAGCTTATTTTAGTTGATACACATTTTAAAGTACTTCTATATTATCGAAAAATGGAATTCGAGATTTCACCCGATTTACACGTTTTGAGGTGTCCTGATTAGGTTTTCTTTTGTATCTCATCTACTAATTAAAATAATTTCATGAGTAATACATCATTTGAAAGCTTTGTTAATCTGGAATGGAACAATAGATTACAGAAATTTATACCACCAGATGGCGCTGTAATATTTTTAAATTTCCATATTTCATATTGTAATTATGATTAAATTATTTCTAATACATCATTCGAAAGATATTTTAAAGTTCTTTTACATTATCGAAAGTGGAATTCGAGATTTCACCTGATTTACAATTTAAAGTGTCCTGATCAGGTTTTCTTTTGCATCTCAGCTAATTGAGTAAGAATAAGTAACTGGAATGGAACAATAGATTACAGAAATTTCTACCGCCAGATGGCGCTGTAATATTGATCTAATATTCTAATTATGATTAAATTATTTCTAATACATCATTCAAAAGATATTTTTTAAGTTTTTTTTTACATTATCGAAAGTGGAATTCGAGATTTCACATGATTTACAATTTAAAGTGTCCTGATCAGGTTTTCTTTTGCATCTCAGCTAATTGAGTAAGAATAAGTAACTGGAATGGAACAATAGATTACAGAAATTTCTACAGACAGATGGCACTGTAATATTTTTAAATTTCAATATTTCATATTCTAATTATGATTAAATTATTTCTAATACATCATTCGAAAGATATTTTAAAGTTCTTTTACATTATCGAAAGTGGAATTCGAGATTTCACCTGATTTACAATTTAAAGTGTCCTGATCAGGTTTTCTTTTGCATATCAGCTAATTGAGTAAGACCGTTCAAAATTGGTATATGCAAGTTAATTAGGAGGGGCTGGAACGGTGGGGAAGGAATAGGCGCGCAGCGCGCATGGGTTCGGTACCCGGTGCGAGTTTTTACCCGATGATAAAAGATTTTTTTTTAATTTTATTTTCTTAATAATAAAAGTTTGAGTTGAGAAGGAATATGCGTGTACAGCGCACGTATATCCTCAAGCGTGCGCGCGCAGCGCGCATGGGTCTGCGCTACCGAAGGCAGTGGCGTCCCGGTGTGAGTTTTTACCCGATGCTAAATGATATATTTTTTAATTCCTTTTCTTGAGAATGAAAGTTTATGAGAAATAACTTTGAATTTTGAGAAGTCATAAGGATAGTGAAGGAATGCGTGCGCGCAGCGCACGGTTCTACGCTGCCGAAAGCAGTGGGGACCCGGTGCGACATTTTTCCCGATCAGAATTTTTTTTTCTCTTTTTTTATCACATGATACAAATTAATGCAATTTTGAGAATTCATTAATTATTGTGATTCATTTAAAAATAGTGACCAGCGAAGCGGGCATAGCCTGCTAGTTTAAAATAAAGTAATCGATTTTTTTTTTTTTTTTTTTTTTTTTCATTTTTAACAAAAAAAAACTTTTTTTCTTTTTTTAATGTAATATCGAGAATAAAATGAACTTTTTTTTTTTCCTACGGCGCGGAACTTGCAATTAAGCATTGGCCTGTGGGTCACCGATTTGATGGCCATTTTTGAAAGGAGTACCCAATGGCGGCCATCGCTACCCCTAAAAGAGACAACACGTCCACGCCTGGTTTAGGATTCCAACCCGAGCCTTACGGTGTGGGAGTCAGATACACTAACCATCACACTGTTTGGATAATACATAGTTCTTAAAATTTATATTAACGGTATTCAAATTGATTCACGAATGTTATTGTAATCCAATTTCTAAATTATTTTTATCTTTGTTTCGTAATACAAAATTATTAAAAACGTTAATGCGACAATTTTATTATAGCCTTAAATAACCATACATTTATTTATTTTATTCAAAGCAGGTTTTTATTGCTTCATTTAACAATAATTTATTTTCATTGGGACTTTTATAAAACAAAATATGCAAATCAAAGTTCGTGCTTAATGAGGTAGAGCATTAAATAAAAGATCTAATGTTTAGAAAAAAAGTTTGAATAAACAGATCAAAAGGAATTTTTCAGTGTAGATACTAGACTAATTAAGATAAATATTTCAATTATCAGATCTTTCATACCTATGATAAAAAAGAAATAGTTTTTTTTTTATGGATAGATTGAGAAAAAAAAAAAAAAGAAATCTGTAATTAAACTTTATTTTTCTGTTACAGATAGTTTTATTTTATTTTTTAATTTATTCATTTATCCTTTAATTTATAATCTAAATTTAATTTCGTTTTACGCAACTTATGTGATGTAACCATAGCGTGTTTAAAGATACCTTAATTAATATATATAATGAAGATAAAAAGTGAATACAAACCATCAAAATTGTTTTTTAATAAACATTTCAAATATTTTAATTAATGTTTTAACATTTATTCATTCATTTATTTATTTTTTTCATAAAATTTGTGGTTAACACAAAAATGACCAATTATCTCACAGTTCTACCCTTTTTTATGGTAGTTATATAAATCAGTGATTCGCAGATAGGATTAAAAATTTATTTTCATATTGAAAGTCAGTGATTTTTAATTAGATAGCCATTCTTGATAATAAGATGTCACTAGAATTTAATGATAATTAACAACAAAAATCATACCGCTATCAAATATAAGGTAGATTATTTATACATACTTTTTTTTTTTAGTAAAATGAAAAATGAATGAGCGAAAATTCAACGACAAAAGAATAGTCTTGGTATCAATTTTATTTTGTTTATTATAATCATGTATAATTATCTTTACTAGTCTAGGCGCGAGAAATAAGTGAATTGCAAAATGTAAAGAGCGAATTCCCCCAATGGTTTTCAGTTGAGAACAGCTTGAAGCTTTACAATCTGGATCTTAAAGGTCCATTTATGTATTTATGTATTTATTTATTTATTTTATATCTATATATATATATATATTTGGGGGGGGGGGGATCCAATTTTTTAACTCCTGCCCTTATTTGTAAAGGAAATGGATGAAGTATATGCAATGAAGCAATTTTAATGGTAATTTCAACTATAATTTATAACTTAGTCTAATGAAAGTGGTGATGAGTTGTTTAATGATATAAAAAACTAGAATAAAAATTATAAAATCATTTTTTATTAGTAAAAAGAATATATAAGAGAAAACAGCGAATTTCAAATTTAAACGGTGAAATACAAAATGATCCTGACATTTTAGAAGTAGGTAAACCAGTAGAGATATTAACTCCACTTTCGATAGAGAACATCTGATAGTGAACTTGAATAACATACATCAGTTTCAAGAAATTCCATGAACATTTACGGGAGTTAGAGCGCAGACAGACCAACAGGCAAACGGACAGACAGACAGACAAACCGTAGTCATTAACGCTTTTCAACCTTATTGGAAAGTGTTAAAAACGCTTTAAAAATAAGACAAGGTTTTCTGTATGAAATTTTACTGGCAGAAAAAAAAATGTATTCTGATTCCTGCATGTGACTGACATAACATTCAACATGGAATTAAGCTTTACTTTTTTTTTTTTTTTTTTTTTTCACTTGTAATCCCGATTTGCAAAATGGATTTTGTATCGAGCCTAGCTCAAAGACAAATAATTGTGGAATGTTACAAATTTATATTTGCGACTGCCATGATGCCTAGTTTTACACCTGAAACTTTGACCTTAATACGAGCTCCCGGTTTAGATATATCTACGAATTTACACGATTTTTCGTGACGTCTGTATATACATATGTAAGTGTGGGTGTATATCTCGCGTAACTCAAAAACTAAAACGCGTTATTGAACGTAGAACGTTGCAAATTAGTATATAGGTTTGTTATAACATCTAGTTGTGCACCTCTCTTTTTGGTCTTAGAGTGATTTTCTGTTTTAGAGATATTTACTAAAATTATATTCATAATGACCAAAAATACAAAGTTTTTGGCATTATATATGACCTATCGTCATAGAACAGATTTCAAAAGAAGCTAATGATAGAGACTGTAATGATATTGTTGTGACATTTGTCAACATTTTTGCGTGAAGAAAGTAATTCTTAAAGACAAATGCAGGTTTTTAGTCGACGAATGCACTTTATTTAAGGAATATTCAGCCCATAAATAGAGAGCGTGATGATACTGTCATGAAAGTTGTCGATATTTTTGAGTGTGGAAAATAATTCTGAATGTCATAAGCAGGTTCTAGTGGACGAAAGCATTTTATTTAATCAATATTCAGCCCGTAGATAGAGCCCGTAATGTATCTCGCATAACTCAAAAACGGATGGACGTAGACCGTTGCAAATTTGTATATGAGTTTCTTATAACATTCTAGTTGTGCACCTCCCTTTTTGCACTTTTTATGATTTTTAGTTTTGGGGATATTTAGGAGAATTATAGTCATAATGAACAAAAATAAAAAGGTTTTGGCCGTTATATATGACCTAGCATCATACAGATTTCAAAATAAACTGATCATAAAGCTAGTAAAGATATTGTTATACAAGTTGAAGACATTTTTGCTTGTAGAAAGTTATACTTAAAAACATAAGTAGGTTCTTGTCGACGAGTGCATTTTTTTAAATTAATATTCAGCCTGCAGATGATAGAGCCCGTAATTTTATTGTTGTGAAAGTTGTCGACATTTTAGCGTGTAGAAATTGATTCTGAGGTACGTTCTAGTCGACAAATGTATTTCATTTAATGAATATTTAGCCCGTAGATAGAGCTTGTAATGATATTGATAAAAAATGTCGACATTTTAGAGTGCAGAAAGTAATTCTTTAAAAACTAAGCAAATTCTAGTTGACGAAATGCACTTTATTTAATTAATATTCAGTAAACAGTTAAATGAATCTCTTTTTTTTGTGCTACAAAATTGACATTATTGAAACAATCCAATTAAATGGTCATTTTTATTACAGAAATCAAATAAACATTGTTAAATACATTGCAGAGCATAAATTTTGCTAAATCAGGAACAACTGAATATTTCGAAGTCCAAATGGAATTTGAATTCATCGAAAGTATTATCAATACTTATAAAATTTTTAAGACAGTTCTGCGTTAGAAACCAATAGATCATTACAAAAAATTCCAGAACTCGACTGCTATTGAAGTTAGAATTTCCGAACTTCGGGAATCCTGAAATACCACTTTTCGCAACATTTGAATGCCTAATTTGACACTAAGTCAACGTCCATCTTCGTGGAAAGGAAAAAAATACCAACTGTTTTCACTTTTATTGTAATTAGAAAGTAGCATGTAAATGTACAGGCAAGTTTAAGTCGATAATCATCAATAATCATTAAAAGTCACTCTTCTTTTCTTACAGTCTTGTTAGTCATATAGAAATTTCGAAGAATTTAGTTCTGCGCTATAAACCAATGATCTGTCCGGAAAATTCCATTAAAATGCATCGTTTCTCGCCATTAATTTTCGCCAAAGAGAACATATGTAAGACATATATACTCAAATGATTTTCACTGAACTGTAAGCTGCGCATTTGCCGATGAGAAATCATGTGATAAGTCGGGGGGGGGGGGGGGGGGGGGTACAATTCCTGACTTCTTTTTTTCCTTTCTTTTGCTTGTTTTCAAGAATATTCGTGGAGTAGAATCTTCCTGTTTATTTACGATTCAATTTTTTCACACAGAAACGTCAATGTTTTCATAACAATATGTATATTCCAATGGATGTATAAGGAAGTCATGTAATGTCCACATCATATTTTTTTTTTTACTTACCATGGAAAAACATTATTTTCCACTAAAAAGTAGTAGAATTGACTCTGGAGCGCTCATTAAAAAGATCTCCTTCAATAAACATAATACAAAATTTTTATTCACATTAATCGCTAAAATGGTACTAAATTCATATTTATTTCGTCAATTAGAATTATTCTGTATTTTTCCAGTTATACAAAGAACTTGAATTTAATCTGAAAAAACATAATTACCTTTATTCGGTTTTGTTTGCCAAAATACGCAAAATTTGACTATTGCTTGGTCATTAAATGAATTCCCTTTGTTTCCTAACAATACCAGGCCACACTAGGCCATGTCGATCTTGCAATTTTTCAAAAGAAAAAAACTGGAGGTGCAGACAATTATTCCACACAACCTTTGTATTCATCCGATTTAGCCGCAAAAGAGATTTTTTCTTGTTTTGTAAGATGTAAAATAAAATAGTCGACTTATAAAATTGGATGAAATTAATGCGGATACTGCTACCAATTATCTACTGTTTACAGCCAATGATCTATTTTTTGTTTTTCTAATTATTTTGTTTTTCATTAGCGCTTAATGTTTGTATATTAATCTAAAGTTCAAACAAAAGACATGGTCCTAACTTTTTTCACAAAATTGGCATATGTTTCTTTAACTCCGGGGTACAGATATTAGAAACCTATTTGAACTACCATGACTCTTACTTACATTTTCTTTACTTCCTTTAGAAGTTTCTTCAAATTCTATTTTTAAATATCTAAAACTAGTACATAATTTATTATAAGTAGAAACAATATCACTAATGAGATGATTTATAATCTACAATATCTTCTAAAAAGTCTCTACATATTTTTTTTCCATTTTACATAAAATTAATTAAAATGTATTTCTTTTAAACATTATATTTGCTATACATGATATCGATATTTCTTCATCTTCCATTCCCGTAATTGGTTTACTGATTTAGATCTGTGTTCACCACTTTGACATTTTTAGTGAAACTTTTCATTTTAATTCACTTTAAATATAAATTAATTTTAAAATAAACAGAGTGGAATTTGATGTTAAAATGATAATCATTTAAAATTTCTCTAAAATTGCTTCCATTTTATTCCGAACCTGCTTTCTATGATCAAATATTTTCCGAATATATAATACATAGCATATCTGGATTAACTATTTTACCTTTGCTTCTAGCTTATTTCAACCCCGATTTTTATTTAAATGTTCTTATAATATAAAAATAATTCAAAGTAATCGGGTCGAAATTTGGTATTCAAATGCCAGTAATCGTCGAAATCTTCTGAAAAACCTCTTTATATCTTGTTCCGAATTCACTTTCTATGACCTTATACTCTTGAAATCGTACCATTTCCTTATAGTAGGCGATAAAACAGCCTTTCTTGCAGAAGGAAGTGTAGTAGCTGCAATCATTTATTACTCTTCCATTCATTTTATTTAAGTAAGAGATAACATTCTAGCGATGCATTTATAATTAAATAAGAAACTTGTCCGTTACTGTGCCGCGGTAGCCTGGTCGGTAAAGCGTCGAAATCGTAATTGGAAGATTTTGGATTCCGTATTCGAGCAAGAAGACCGTCGTGTACATGAATTTTGGCTGGTGCGCGTAAAATACATCGTGGCCGCAATGTCTTCAATATACCAATTCCAAATTGTATCTTTGGGGATGATTGAAATGGGGGAGCTAAAAGTGAGTTGAGAGGTATGAAAAGTGATATTCATTGGTAAAAACTTGAAAAGCACTCGTCACGTTTCTATTTTTATATAGGTTACGTCCTTCGGTAAAGGATGTGCCCTCTAGTCAAATATATGCCCTAGGATTGGCATATGGCGTATCATCATGAAGACTAAATGAAGTTAACTATTTTCTACTCAAAATGGCTATCGCTATAGTAGCAGAGTTGCCAACTTTTATAATTTATTCTAGAGCATTTTTAGCTCCGCCTTGTTTTCGCACCAGACTTTTTGTAGAATATTTCTCACCAATATGTAGCAACGATAGAATAAGAAGCAAATCATTCTTAAAAATTACTGGTATAAAAAAGGGTGGGGCTAATAATACTTCGGAATAAATTATAAAACTTGGCAACTCTGTAGTAGCCTACCAAAACATTAATTAGTACTGTGTTACTTAATGGTTTCTGCGGTTACGATTTTAGGTTCATGATTTTTCAGACATGTCACCTTCTCTTACATATATGAGCTTGATTCTTGTTCATCGATTCATTTAGGTATATGTATGTATAAATACATTCATTGTCATAAAAATTCGTACACCAAGAAGTAATTGACGTGACGAAACTTGACATAAAAGTACGTGCCAGGCATATATGCAAATGATTAGCAATGCAGCGTGATTGCTCATTGTGTAAGGCCACCAGAAGACGTTGAACTTCATTCTTCTTGGAGTATAAAACCGGTAAGCAGAGCTTGTTTGGTGTGCATAAGCTGTTTCACAGGGATGCTCTTTAAATAGAGATACCGTTACGCCGCCATCAAAGACAATACGAGCCACTGTCAGAGTCCGAGAGGGGAAGAATCATGGGTATGATAGAATCCGGGTAATCAGCTCGGCGAGTAGCCAGTCACCTTAACCGTTCTGATTTTACTGTGAGGAGGTGTTGGGACCAGTGGCCAAGAAAGAGACCGATTACACGGCAACCAGCCTCATGACACGCTCGACAGATCAATAATCGAAAAAACCGTTGCTTCATACGAAACATATACGTAGCGCCAACTGTCTCACTGTCCGGTATGTGGACACATGCAACACCTGCACGAACATTCCGTGTGTCTGTAAGTACCATTGCAAGGTGCCTGGCTGAAGGACATTTGCTACTGTGGTGTCCATTTCGTGTGCCGCCAATAATACCCACCCTCCTTTCCTCCGTTTGGAGTGATGTCACGCTCGACGGGGTTGGATTGTAACCGAATGGTAACAGGTCGTCTTCAGCTATAAATCCAGATTCAATTTGGGCAGTGATGACAATCAGGTACGTGTGTGGAGGCATCGTGGTGAACGCCTCAATCCTGCCTTTGTTTTACAGCTGCACACCGCACCAACTGGTAGTGTGATGGTATGAGATGACATTGCATACGACACACGGCTATCCCTAATATGGATCCACGGCCCCATGACAACATAGCGGTACGTTCGTGACATCCTTCAGCCATAGGTGTTGTCACTCATAGATGGGCTCGCAGGAGCCATTTTTCAACAGGACAATGCTCAGCCACACACAGCTAGTGTATCACAGGACTTCCTTCGCCACAATATTACCCTTCCCTGGCCTGCTCGATCCCCATATTTGTCATCAATCGAGCATATCTGGGATAACTTGGGACGGCAAGTTGGGCAGCCTACGAGTTTGGACGAATCAGAGGCGCTTTTCCAACAAATGTGGAACGAGATGCTGCAAGATATCATATGGGACTTATATGCCTCAATGCCCACCCGTATCGCATCGTGCATTTACGCTAGAGGTGGCCCAACAAGGTACTAAAAATTCCATTTTTTGTAATTTTTCCAGTAATAAATTATTATTCCGCTTTGATTTTGTAATAATTTACTTATATCTGTTTGTGTTTTTTTTTACCTGTGTGCATTTTTTTATGGCAATGAATGTATTTAGTTAAATGTAAATAATCGAGACTTTCATCTTTATTATGCATTTTTATCTATTTTTATTATTTAATTTATCATTAAAAATTTAAAATGAATGTTTTACTTTAGAAGAAGCATTCTAAGTCACTAATGCATTTTCACCAATAATTAATTAAATTAATATTAGCCATTAAATTACATATATAAAATAGATTTTTTAACATAGCTGTTTATTTTTCTCGGTAATTTTACATAAGAATTAAAATAAATGATTATCAGCAGTTTTCCGTTGAAATTTTTAACAAGCACCCAGATAACATTTTTTTTTTTTTTTTTTTTAATAGCAGAATATATAGATATATATAATGTTATTATTATTATTATTATTTGACAGTGCAGATCTTAATTTTGTAAATGTTAATACAAGATTCTTGTTCATTCTAAACGATTTGCTATTTTATTTCCGAAACTTTTCGTATCATATTTTATTATTTAAAATCTGCTGACTGAACCTTACTGTGCGAATCCTCGTGTTAAACTTAGATGTTATTTGTATTTGTGTTTATATTATTTTAAATCTGCTTTGCATTTTATGTTAAATATTAATTTTATGTGATATAATAATGAAAGAATATTATCCTATTGCTATATATTTACATACATACAAATAATAACAAAATTGAAACAGTGTGGTACATTTAATTTCACATTTGTTTATTTTGAATTTAATTTATCAAACTATTATCAGAATAGTGATTTATGATGTATATTTTTTATTTAATATTTTTTGAAACCGAAATAATCTGTATTAAACAATCGCAGAATTTTTTTCTTAAATAAAGAAATCGCGAAATTTGTCATTAATAAAACTGTAATTTCACAATGAAGTAGTCACTTTTTTTTTTTTTTTTTTTTTTTTTTTTCGGAATGTGTAATATTTTTGTAGAATTTTTGAGAATATATTATATGTACTAGCGAGCTTCGCCCGCTAGCGGGTCAGTATTTTCAAATGAATCACTAAAATTAATGAATCACTAACAGTAACTTTTAGTGTTAAAAAAAGAAAAAAAAAAAAAAAAAAAAAAAAAAAAAATCATTTCTGATTGGGTAAAAAGTCGGTCCGGGTCCAAATAAAATTTGATTTCTCAAATCAAATTTTTATTCTTAAGAAAAGAAAATTTAAAAAATCATTTCGCATCAGGTACAAAGTCGGACTGGGTCCTCACTGTCTACGGCAGCGCAGTCCCGTGCGCGCTGCGCGCGTTTAAGTTAAGGAATACACGCACTGCGCGCGCGTATTCCTTCCCTGACCCTTCGTGCCCCCTAAAAAAATCATTTCTGATCGTGTAAAAACTCACACCGTGTGATCGCGCTGCGCGCGTTTAAGTTAAGGAATACACGCACTGCGCGCGCGTATTCCTTCCCTGACCCTTCGTGCCCCCTAAAAAAATCATTTCTGATCGTGTAAAAACTCACACCGTGTCCCCACTGCCTTCGGCAGCGCAGACCCATACGCGCTGCGCGCGCACGTGTGAAGGTATACGCGCGCTACGCGCACATATTCCTTCTCAAGTCAAATTTTTTTAATAAGAAAAGAAATTGAAAAAAAATCATTTCTCATCGGTTAAAAAGTCGGAACAGGTCCCCACTGCCTTCGGCAGCGCTGTCCCGTGAGCGCGGTGCACGCCTATATCTTCCCCACCCTTTCAGCCCTTCCTAATTAACCTACATATATCAATTTTGAACGGTCAAACTGAATTAGCTGAGATGCAAAAGAAAACCTAATCAGGTTACCTCAAAACGTGTAAATCTGGTGAAAACTTTCGATAATATAAAAAAAACTTTAAAATATCTTTCGAATGATGTATTAAAAATAATTTAATCATAATTAGAAATTGAACTATTGAAATTTGAAAATATTACAGCGCCATCTGGCGGTAGAAATTTCTGTAATCTACTGTTCGATTCCAAATCAACAAAGCTATCAAATGATGTATTACTTATGAAATTATTTTAATTAGTAGCTGAGATACAAAAGAAAACCGATTCAGGAGACCTCAAAACGTGTAAATGAAGCGAAATCTTGAATCCCACTTTCGATAATATAAAAGTACTTTAAAATATCTTTTCGAAAGATGTATTAAAAATAATTTAATCATAGTTAGAATTTGAAATACGCGTATGAGAATAAAATTTAATTTGCAATTAAATTGTACATTTTTTATTTATTTTGGAAACCCGGTGAAATTTTAACTGCTACTTCGTCTTGTGATGTTAAAAGTGTGTAGCAAGTTTGAAATAATTTTGAATAAAATTGAAGCATTTTGAAATTTGCAATTTTTATTTCCAGTACAAAATCAGTAAAGCAGGAAGTAAAATCTATTTATTCTTTCGCCCGGCGCCATGGTAACCGAAATACGTCTATTGCGAAATTAATAAAACTCTTGTGATTTGTTGCCACCTTTTTTTCATACTTTAGTTAATTTTAAAAAATCTAATTGCCCTATCGATAAGCTGTTTAAACCGTCGGATTCAGAAAAATCGGATCTTTCATTTGATACCTTATTTGTAACGATACGACTGATATTTCTAATTTATTTTCCACTTTTTCCGTAAAAATGTCGCTTTTTAAGCATTTAATCATGAATTCTGGGTCATTTTTCGGTAGACAAGGGTGGACGTTTTAATTAATATCTCCGCTAATTAGGGTCGCATCGCTTAGCGAATTATCGCGATGTCGAGATGAAGAAATTCTGCGTCTGTTGACACCGGTTTCGAAGCGATGCGACCATTAGCGCCGGAGCTTTAGCGGTCACAAGGCATTTCTCACAGACAGACAGACAGACAGACAGACAGACAGAAAGACAGACAGACAGACAGACAGAAAGACAGATGCGCACAGATTTTAATAATATAAGGAGATTATGAAATAAATATAAACTATAATAGATTTAAAAGAATTTGTGTTATCGTAAACATTTTCGCTCTCACACCTTCTTTTTTACTGTCTTCTACATTCAACCGAAGAAAGAATTCGTAAAACTTTTTGACTTCCGGTTTTCGATGGATTTAGTCGTTTTGGAATATCTTGGACAAGATTTGACTATTTATTTTCCATAAGCTAACTTACGTGTGACAGAATTTAGTAGCAGTTCTAGGTCAAGAACTAATATACAGAATTTCGTGAAACTTTATTTACTTGCACCTTGATATAAATTGGTGTCTACCAACTTTTTGTGCATATCGCTCAATAAGTAGTGCTATTGTCTTGTTTTTTCATAATTTTCAATATAGCAGTATGGGACAAAATTTAGTATAAATGTACGCAATTTGGAATTTTTAAACAATTGAATTTTGTATAAAAATAATAACAGGGAACCAGGATAAAAAAAAAAAAAATTGTTTCTAAGGGCTTTGCTTCTCCTTATCCGTAAGGGTATCCCACCTCCTCCTAGGTGTAAATTTTTAGTGTGAGTATTTTGTAAAAGAATTCGTCGATACCTTTGAAACGAATGGTTTAACTATCCATCTGTGATAATTTAAAACATTGTTTTGCGCCCCATATTTTATTTATTTATTTTAATTATTTATTTAGTTTTTCAACAATGTAAAACGCAATGGTGATTGTTTTGGTCTAAATTACGTGAATTTATATAAGAAAATATAAAAAAGGAAGTTTTGTGGGGAAACAACATAATAATTTTCTTTTGTTCATTAAATCGTAGCTTGATATTCAGGTTATAACTATTATATCGCAAGAAATAAACTTAATTAGTGGTTTCGATTTAGATTTTAAAAAAGAAAAAGGGAAAGAAAGAAAAAATCGTTTTTCATCTTCCCTTGTGTAAATGCATAATTATTTATGAAACTAGGCGGCTCTTTACTATGCTTGCTCCGCTTACCAACCCTTAAGGGAGGCTTCCCCGCCCCTCCCGATTCCTTTCGCATATTAACCCTGCCGGGTTCTACCCGCCTGTTCGCAGCTCTATCCAGCTTTCAAAATAATAATAATATTCATTGGGGGAAAAAAAAAAGAAGAAGAAAAAGAAAAAGAAAAAAAAACAGGGGTAGCAGTTTTTTTTTTTTTTTTATGCATAAAGAAAAAACAATTAATTTATCTCCAAAATATTTTGAGTTATAAAAAAGTGTAAATTTAAGAAATATGACCCGGTAACTGGCATTTTATTAAAAGTTTCATACGATTGGAAAGAGAATTAAACGGGTTTTCTGATAATGCCTATAAGAAATGAACTTTTGGTTTTTCGTACAGTGCTACTCAAGAAGAGATAAGCGAATGTGAGGAGAAAAAAATCAGAAATTTTGGAGGATTTATATACAGGGTGATTATAATTAAAGTTACGATTTCAAAACGCTATAATTTTAAAACTACCCATCAGAGCGATTTGTTATTTTACCAGAGCAATCACGACATTTTGTTTGGGGGAGAAGAAAAGTAGTTCCAACATGTTCCTGTAGATGACGCTGTGAGCGTAATGTTAGAGAAAACGCCTAAATAGACTCATTAAACACGGGAATGTTGTTAGCAACACAATGGAATAGCAGGAAGCAATAGACTTCAAGGGTTTATTACAATTTTTTTAGCAAAAGACAAGAATATGTGTTTACAGCGGAAACAGTCATAGTGAAAAGAGAAAAAGAGGAGCTTCAAGAAACAAATACTTTACGGATAATTAACGGCACATTTTGGAACTTTTTTTTTTCTTTTGCCAAAAACATTTTCATTGCCTCACGGTTGCTCTGGTAAAATATCAAATAGCTCTGATGGATAGTTTAAAATTATAGCGTTTTGAAATCGTAACTTTAATTATAATCACCATGTGTATATATATATATATATATTAGGGCTGTGCCGATTAATCGATTAATCGGTTCGGTTAATCGATCAATGCTTAGTCTCGATCAATTTTTTAAATCGAGTTAATCGAATCGATTATTTCGATTAAAAATTTTCAAAATCGGATTAAAATTTTCAAACGACGAATTAAAGTAAAAATGCTTTTCTGCTTACAAAATATTTTTTTCACATATTTTGCTAACTAACACTCTAAGAAACATCCATCAAATAATGAAAAAAAAAAATAAATAAATAAATAAAAGGAAATAAATAAAAATAAAACCTCTCAAAAGAAGTTGTTGCACTTTTGTTGATAGAGAAAAGGGGTAAGACAATTATTAAACAAAATGCCGCTTCATGTGCATTTTGGAGCAACACCACCTGTCTTTAGCCTTCTACAGAAAGTGTTGGCTACGGTAATAGTATTCTCAGAAACAAGAAGCTTTCAAAAAATGGAAATGCTAAAGATAAAAGAAAAGAAGGGATTGAGATTTCCACTATCCCTCTGATGGGGGAAATGTCAACAGAGTTTCACAATATCTTCAAGCGTTTATTGTCTGTTCAGAATTGCTGATAGTAACTATTGAAGCAGAAACAGAAAATAACATTCTGTGTCCTAGTCCGAAGAGACAAAGAAGATCTAAAATATAAGAATTTGAGATTTTTATGATAATGATATGGAATTTTGAGAATTCATTTAAAAATAGTGACAAACGAGATGAACAAGGCCTGCAAATATAAAACTAAAATATGTGTAAATTCATTTAATGTTTCTTTCAAAATGAATTTAAAAAATAATTTACTTAAATAAATAAATAAAATAAACAAGTAAAAATATTTATATAAAATTAACACTTAAAGTCACCAATTATTACTCTGAAAATTGATTTAAATTTCAGCTATGAAACAGATATAATTGATTAGACAAAAATTTTTGAAAAAAAAAAAAAAAAATCAGTCAAACTTATGAATAATATGTATATATATAGACAATATGAGAGTTTTATTCATCATTGAAATAAAATTATATAAAGAAAAATGGAAACCGATCAAAAATTCGATTAATCGACCGATTAACCGATTAATGAACTACGATTAACCCAGTTAAAACTCTTAATCGATTCCCACCCCTAAAATATATATATATATATATATATATATATTACAAAATATTGAATATCCGTATTTTTCAGAAGAAGTTACATCGTTGGAATTCTGAAGAAACATGCTTTCGAATAGGGAAGATGTATTTCCTGTAAATTTATATTTCCTGTATTTCCGATATCATATATTTCGTTTACACGGAATTGAAATTTTAAAAACAATACTTTTAAAGAAATAGCTCAAAATGAGAGTTTAGTAAAATCCATGATTGCGATTCAGAAAAAAAATTTATAACTCGTGACAATCTTTTAGGGTTTGTTCCTCTCATCGATATTTATATTTAAAAAAAAAAAAAAAAAAAAAAAAAAAAAAAAAACTGATTTATCACTAAAAATTTTTGAGTTAAAAAATATATTGTGAAAAATTGGAAGTTTCGTAAATTTTAAAAATATAATTCTCTAATCCGTATTTTGTTAAAAGTTCTACATGATTACAAAGAAAATTAAATAGTCTTTCTAAAAGTACCTGTCATTAAAAAAAAAAAAAAAAAAAAAAAATGATCGTTTAGTTTTTCATACAGGGCGATTCAAAATAAGATGATCACACTGAGAAATAATTATGTAACTGACATCTAGAATCTAAATTGTAGCTCTCGAAAAAATAGTTCCAGGTCATCCTTATAAATTCTAGTCCCCTTTGAAAGCGATATCTAGAAACCCCTATTAGAATTCTAGAGCGTTTGCCTATATTATCGAGGTCAAACGTTTTTAAAAATCTCTGCAAATAAATGCGAGTACAACAGGCGAGTTTTAGCAACTATAATCTTGGTGTATGACCCAATTCTAGAAAACCAAGCGAGAATTTCTCGCAATACAAAGAATTCAGAATATTCAGAATATTGTTTCACTATGTAGAAATGTATAGACTAGAAATTCTCGATCATTTCGTCTATTCAGCTTATTGGCGTGCCTTATACGCATAGCTGGGAAATCTATATTTCTAGTTTATGGATTTAGAAAATGACCACTTATATGTTTTAGATGAAGGTGGTATATTTTTTTTTTCTCAGTGCAAAAAAAGCGAATCTTTAAAAAGAAACTTAATATAGTAAATTCGTATTTTTTAAAAACAATTACACTATTAGAATTAGAATTGGGAATAAGTATAAAACAGTTTTTAATAAAGTCTGATAATAAAGTCTACAAATCAACTCCAAGTCCAATAGGTATTCAAGCCGTGAACGAAAGACAATCTTTTTGTAATACAGCACTTTATTTGAAGCATGACATCTCAGCAAGGGAACGTAGTATATTTCCTAACACATTTAGAAATGCAACACTAAATATAGTCTTCAAGGTGTTCAGGTGGTATACAGATAATTTTAGGTTGAAATAGAGCTTTCGTAAATACGTATTAGTACTGCAGGAGATTAGGAGCGAAGTGTGCGTGTTCTCAATCTGATAGTTTATCTAACTGCATAATAATGCCAAGTTTTCCGAAAATAACCAAATTCATAGCAAAGACATTCCATTGTCTCTCAAATAAAATAATACAAATATTTTAAATTTAAAGAGTTCGTTATAAAAAATTTGTTCCAAAAATTTGTGCCACTTTTTCGCCACCGAAATCGTCTCTTTCCAAATAAACATAAAGTCTACATCCTGTCCTTAAGAATATATAAATTACCCTTTAAGTACGTTGCAACGGATATTTATTGCTCAATTCAGCTATAATAAAATAAACTTGCGCAATTTAAAAGAATGAATTATAATTTATGGATAAGCAACGGTTAATACATGAAAATAATATTTTTTATTTTATTTTCTAAAACGATTTAGCTTTGGAAGATAATAATTCTGAAAGACCGTTATTTAATAAAAATGCATTTAGATTAGAAGGAATAAATCATTCTTTTAAAGAATAAGCTTCGATTTTCAAAAAATTTATTTAATATATTAACTGATAAAATATTATTAAAATCAAGATATTTATTTATAGAGAGGCAAATGTGTTTAACTATAAAAAATCATTTACAGTTTCGTTACATATTTTAATAGAAATTTTATTTCCTGAAAATATACTCTATAACAAAAAAGTGACGCACCAAGAAGGAGTAATGCAAACTAGACACAAATTGACATATATACAGGTTTTGATGGAATCAAGCACCAATTCATCATTATCGTCGATCCTACGTGGTACTGGTACTTCAGTGATTTCAAATATCCTTAATAGGCGGCTCAGTGTGGTTGAGCTCAGTCCCCGGATCTCTCTTCCACTGAGGACGTTTGGAGCATCATAAAAAGAGTCCTACAACCAGCTCGGGATTTTACCAATCTAACGCAACAATTGGACAGAATTTGGCACGATACTTCACAGGAGCACATCTGCCAACTCTATCAATTAATACCAAGCCGAATAATTGCGTACATAAGGTCCAGAAGTGGACTTACACGTTATTGACTAGTTTACTTTGTGAGGCCCTTTCTCTTGATTAAATCATTCAGTTTTTCTGAAACTGTAATCAATTGTTTTTCTCCACATGTACATCACAGCTATCAATTTTTGTCCCTTTCGGACCACCCATTCCACCCCATCTACCAATTTTTATCCCCACTTCTTCTTGGTGCGTCGTTTTTTTTTTTTTTTTTTTTTTTTTTTTTAGAGTGTATAATATTAAATTATTAGATTTATTTGAAAATATAAATAAAGCTAATATATGTGAAGAAACTCCTTCATAATAAGGGCTCTATGAAATGGTATAAACGTATTTTGCATATCTTCATTACTGAGGGATCGCTTTTCAAAAATGCAATAAAATTGCTACCTTGCTTTCTCCTTTCCGCGAAAGATTTTCAGATGTGCTTGGAGAAACGATTTGTAAATTGGCAATCAGAGTACCTTTATTAACATGAATTTTATAATTATTAACTTTGTTAATGAAAGTGATAAAAATGTCTAACCGAAATGAACGAAGTCCTTGGGTTATTCGGAAAACATTGGTACCTTTTACGATGCTGAGAACTTTCTTGTTCGAGAGGTGATGTATTCGCAGGAAAGTTCTCAGCATCGTAAAAGGTACCAATGTTTTCCGAATAACCCAAGGGCCTCGTTCATTTCGGTTAGACATTTTTATCACCTTCATTAACGAAGTTAATAATATAAAAAATCATGTTAATAAAGGTACTCTGATTGCCAATTTACAAATCGTTTCTCCAAGCACATCCGGGGCCGCGGTAGCCCAGTCGGTAGAGCGCCGGACTCGTAATTGGAAGATTGCGGGTTCGGTACTCGAGCCGGCCAAAGACCGTCGTGTACACTAATGGTGGCTGGTGCACGTAAAATCTGTCGTGGCCGCAATGTCCTCCATGTTCCCATCAAAAATTATACCTCTGGGGGTCACCAAAGCGGAAGAGCCATCCCTTCCGTGGAGGATCAAAATTGCGATGGCATGTCTCCGGACCATCTCTAGGGGTGAATCCCAGACCGTCGCCAATTGCCCATCTGCGCAGCACTAGTGCGACGTAAAACCCAACCAACCAACCAACCAACCAAGCACATCCGAAAATCTTTCGCCGGAAGAAGAAAGAAAGGTAGCATAGCAATTTTATTGCGATTTCTTGTTCGCGAGGAGATGCATTCGCAGGAAAAAAAAATCAGATAGCGACGGCAATAGCATTTATATATATATATATATATATATATATATATAAAGGTACTTTTAGACTTTAGATCATTTCTGAAATTAAACTTTCGCAACATTGAATTTTTTTTTTTTTTACTTTTTTAATAATTTTTTTAATTAAAAAATGAAAAAGAAAACAGATAAAATTATTTAATCAATGATTCTATCACAGAAGTCCTTGTTGTGGAAAAAACGTTTAAAATTATACATCAAGCTTTTTATGAAACACTTTATAACACCATGGGGTTAGTTGTAGTAAAAATAGGAATATGTCAAGAAATGCTTCAGATTTTTTTTTTTTTTTTTTTTTTTTTTTAAGAAAAATTAAATCTATAAAACTAAATTATAATAGAATAATGTGTTATTTTGTATAATGGGCGAAATTAAAGTACATAACCAATATAAATTCTTTAAACTTTTATTTATTTTTTATTTTTTACAGAAGCTTGTTGTTTAAACTGTTTTTTAATAAATGTCATTAATCGCAAATTAATTGCTAAATTTATCATTTAACTGATTATTGACAATAAGTTAAATATTTAAGTGAAAGAGAAGAGAAAAAATAGAATAATATTTTTAAATTATATTAGATATATACATTTATATACAAGAATTTTACAGCAGGATTATTTATTTAAATTTTTTAAATAATCTTGGTTTCTGTTATTTTTTAAAAGCATTATATATATATTTTTTTTCAAATGTTTAGTCTCATTTAAAATAGAATTTCCTTAAAATCTAGCTGATGAAATTTAAATATTTTATCATTAAATATTTTGTAAGTAGTTATGTTTCTTGAGTACTTTAAAATTTCTATTTATTTATTTATTTTTATTTTATACTTAAACTATATTTCTTTCAAAAGTAGACCTATAACGACTTGACTTAATATATATTTTTTTAAACATTGAATGTGTTCAAATCAAATAAAATCTTAATTTATTCATACTTCAGCTAAACAAATTTTGAATTTTTATTAAATTTTATCTCTTGAGTTTTTATAAAACCATGAGATTTGTTTTTATTTTATTTTATTTTTTAATGTGAGACTTTGCAAGCATGAGAAATTTCCGCGGATCCGCGATTTTCCGCTTTTTTGGGATTTCCGTTAATTTCGCGGTTTTTTATTTTGTTACAAGCAAACTCCAATAACGATCAGTGTTCAAACGCTCCACGAAAAACTTTAGATTTTCAATCTTTTTCCATCCAAAATATAAATGTCAATATTCATTTTAAACGTGCTTTATCAGATTCTATAGCATATAAAAGAACAGAATTATTCAATATTTCTTACTCATGTAATTTTTTTTTTGTCCTCCCCCCCCCCCCCACACACACACACTTTTTCATCTCTAAACATCGGCAATCAAACATTCTGCGGGAAGCCTTTTATATTTGAATATTTATCCATCCACAACAAAAATGTCAATATTAATTTTAAACTTACTTTATGATATTCTAGAACCAATAAAGAAGTAGAATTGTGTTTAATATTTCTCACTCATGAACTGCTTTTTACCCCCCCCCCCCCTTTTCCCATTTTCCACTACTAGTCAATGTTATTAAATGTTTAGTGCTAGCTAATTTTTTTTTTTTTTTTAACACATGTTTTATTGTGTTGATGTGTTATTCTTTTAGTTTAATTAGTCACTTTTCAAATATTTTGTACAGTTTTTTCCTGTGAGCATTATTTTTCATTTGAAATAAATTTTATGAACACATTTGTATAGTTTTCCCCGTGCGCATCATTTTTCATTTGAAATTAATTTTATGAACACGCATGTTTCCTCTTTTTTCAATTTTCTGCACTCTCATGCCTGCTTTGGTATTAAAATTAAAGAACATGTAGCAATCATCGGCTCACAATTGCGAACATAATTAAACTTACCAATTTTTAGTGAACGCTATATTTTAAACATCATGTAACATGAGTATAAAAAATTAACATAACAAGTGAAAAATGAGAGAAAGAGAAACACGGTTCAACCTCAAATAATTTGTCAAAAAGATAAATTGGCTTTGACCTTTAACAAACAGTGTAAATAGGTCAAGAGTCGAAACTAAGTTCGAGACTGGTGTTTCGGAAGTTCTTTGAAGATTTGAAAAATCTTTATATTTAGCAGCAAACAAAAACTTTTAACTGCGATAAATGGTACGATAAAAGATGGGGCAAAGACAAAGGTCAAAATTTGATAAATATCTCTCTTTTTTTTTTTTTTTTTTTTTTATGTTATAATGTTCAAATGCATACAATAAAAATAATAATAATAAGTGCTCGATTCTGTTATGAACATAATTCCATAATAAATTTTAAAAGGTCAAACTTGTTTTTCTTATTTTGTATCCCCTGGGGATGGTCTCTAAAACTTTTCATTGAAATTGGACAAATAATTCGTATACAGGTACGTCCAAGAGAATTTAAATACATTACGTTTGTGCGAGATTTATGGTAAGAACAAGTTAACACTTTTAGCCTGAACTAGAAAATGAAATTGTCACATATTTTTATACGATTAAGAGCAAAGTGAAATGAATATTTATTACTTTTATCAATGGAATTACTTATATATGGTACAAAAAGTGTTGTTTTGGTAAAATTTTTCGACAAAGTGTTTTTCATATATTTACACGTTTTGAAGATCATTGAGTCAGAAAATCACGTTTTTAGCGGTTTGTCTGTGTGTCTATATGTCTGTTATCACCATATCTCAAGAACAAATAACAGCAGGAATCTCAAACTCGATATTATAAATCCGTATCACATAAGGATTCTTCTTTAAACTTTTTCTAAAATCAGATAAATGATTTTTGTACAGGGACCTACAAAAGTATTTAAATATATAACGTCTGTAGGAAAATTTTCTGGTCGATACAGTTTATTTTTATGTAGCACTAAATAAAGCGAAATTTAAAAACATTTTTATATTAAAAAAAGCATGTTTTCTTTTTTAGATTATGGTATGAATAGTACCTGTCCTTCGTTGGTTCAAACAAAACATAGTATTATAAAATTCACCATTTTCTTTATTTTTAAAACTTACCATTTATATTAAATTTCACTTCTAAACTGATATCTGTTACTCTATTTCAGTTAATTTCATTTTATTATAAAATCATATCAGACACCGTTAGTCGTATGATAATTAATATATATATATATATATATATATATATATACAAATTAATCTTCACAAAATATATTTATTTAGTACAAATATTGTACGGTATGTATAAACAAAAGACACTGGAAAATCCCGTTTGTAGGATCTAAACATCTAACTATGAGATATGTTAATCTCTTTTTTATTAGAAAATCATATCAGGCACCGTTAGTCGTATGATAAAAAAACATACAAATGAATCTTCACAAAATATAAGATTTATTTTGTACAAATATTTTATGATATCTCTCTTAAACGAAAGGTATTGAAAAATTCCATTTGTAGGATCTAAACATTTAATTGTGGGATATAAATATTAAACTATGTGATTAGTTAAAAGCATAATAACATTTAAAATATTTAAAACGTGTGTGTGGTTATGAAAAAAAAAAGTTGTATTATTATTATAACGCTAATTGTTTAATTAACCTATCTTTTATTCTGTATTTTCAAACAGTCTAATATATCAAAATGTATTCATCAGGTTAATTTGATTAAATAATTAAATCATTTTCAACAGAATTGCGTACACTACGATTGCTACAATCACTTTAATCTTAAATATATTTCTTATACAATTCTTGCTATAGTGGTGAACTTCTAAATCTAAATACAATAACGATGAATCTACAGCCTCATTAAATTTATCTAAAAAAAGTTGTTCCTTCCATTCAATTCTTTAATGGGCGGATTGCTATCTGTTTACTATATCTTGAAGCAACAATAGTCACATTGTCATCATAGAGAATATAAAATAACGAAAGCCAATTCATCTTCAATTATACGAAATAATTCTTTTAACACCCTCATTCGCTGTGAAAAGTTGTGAAAAAATAAAAAGCAAAAATCCAAGTTCCATCTCTACACTGTAATAAACAATTTTGTAACAATTGACAAAGAACAAATCCTTTAATTAAATTGACACGCTTCCACTGATTCTTTCAAAAAAGAAATGTTTTAGGTATGTGTTGGGCTTTGTTGGAATATGTAGAATTTTTTATTCTGCCTATTGATTAATTTTTAGATGCATGATCGTTTAAAAAAAGTATTAAATTATGGTATCATTTACTCCATTTAATAATGATTTGTGATACAACTGAATAAGATGCAAAAAGATTTGGAATAAATAAATAAATATCCTAATGGTAGATAAGGAAATATTTTTCAATTTATTTTTAAAGGGTCTCATAATTTGTAAAATGGTTTAGTACAAGTAAAAAATGAATTTGTTTAAAATGGTCATAAATTTTTTCATTCGAAATAAAATTGTACAAAAATGGATATGCTGTTGATGACTTGTTTTAGTTTTTGTAAAAATTTAAAATTCATATTCATTATTATAAAATTTAGCAGGCTGAAGACCACTGTGTAATGGTGGCTGGTGTACATAAAATCGGTATACTTCTCACTTTAGAATATAGAAAACAAGGGAAAAAATCTAAAAACCCATAGAAACACGAGGAAAAAATGTCAAAATTCCATAGAAAAAGCACAGAACGAAAACAAAAAAACTCAAAATGTCAAGTGTGTAAAAAAAAAAGGCTAACATCGGAAGGAATAAAAGGACAAATTCGACGAGAAAAAGACATCGAGGAGCGGGAGGATGGTTGGGGCATTAAACCTATCGTCGAGGGTTAATACGACTCGCCTATAGTCCATTTCCTCATTAGAGGCACTTCAAGGCCACGTAATTCAGAGAGGGAGATCACGTGCTCTATTCCATCCACTGAGATATCGTTGTTTCTTCAGTAACCTAGCAACGGACGGGGAAAGTGAAATCACAGTTCAACTGAGCGTGGCCTTGCGGCGACTGCGTAAAGGAAATATAGTATAAGACTTATACTCGGCGATGGCGGGGGTGCGTGGATGGGAACCAAAGCACTTTAGGATGCAGAAAACGAGAGAAAAAGGCTGAAAATTCATAAAAACATGGGAAAAAAGAGTCAACATTTCATAGAAAAAGCATGGGACAAAAAAAAAGGGGGTAACACCGGAAGAAATAAAAGGACAAAATTCACTAGAAAAAGATATCGAGGAGCGGATTGGGGCATTATATATATCGTTGAGGGTTAATACGACTCGCCTAGTATAAGACGCGGGGGTGGGTGGGAGTCACCACACTTTAGAATGTAAAATACATGGGGAAAAAAAGCTGAAAACCCATAGGAACGCGGGGAAAATAAGAGTCAAAATTCCGTAGAAAAACCCATGGGACGAAAACAAAAAAACTCATAATGTCAAGTGTGAAAAAAAAAAAAAAGGCTAACACCGGAAGGAATAAAAGGACAAAATTGACTAGAATAAAACATGGGGGGGGGCGGGAGGATAAGGTTGGGGCATTAAACCTACCGTCGAGGGTTAATATGACTCGCCTAGTATAAGACTCGTAAAATCCGCCATGGCCCTCAATGACCTCTCTGTTCCCATCCAAATTATAACTCTGGGGGGTCTCCGAAACGTGAGATCCCTCCTCTCCGCGGAGGATCGAAATTGTAATGGCATGTCTCCAGACCACTCTTAGGGGATCAGAATAAAAATGTGATACAAAGGAAAAGATACTAAAGGATATGAAAAGAATAAATAAATGCTAGATATATTAGATATATGCTAGATATGCAAATTATTTTTTATAGGCTAGATAAAAGTTAATTTTTCGATTATCTTTTAAGTGCACATACATCCATAACTATACGAATTACTTAAAAAATGACAAGGAAAATCTTCTTTGCAAAAAACAGTGTATGTATTTAATTATAAATGTGCCCTAGCAGTATTACACATAACTATAAATTTCCAATTACATTTGATAAGCTTAAATTTACAGCAAAACGTTTTGCTATCTATTTCAATAAAAGTGCAGTAATTTGCCGTATTCTTCTAAAGAAATGTTTGAAAAACAATCGAAAGCTCATAGAATTTGAAATTAATATATTATATGATAAAATGTAAATAAAGGATGGAGTAAAACTTGAATTATTAAGTATATAGAACTAGAACAAAGTTTTTATAAACCAAAGCGCAAATGCAGCAAAAGAAAATATAAAACTATAATAGATAAGCAAAATAATTAAAGTCATATGAAAAGTTAATCCCAAAACACACGAGGGCCTTCATCAGGGGAGCTCCCCCATGTAGAGAAAGGAATATTAGATGTGTCTCACGAAACACTGGTAATTTAACCAAAAAACACGTTTCTAGCCCTCAACTTCTCACAGATGGAAGAAAGACCATACAACAAACGAATTTTAATTAATACAAAGCATAAAAAGCAATTAAATAATATATATATATATTAAAGTAAAATTATATTGGCTGCATTTGGTTTCAGCGAGTTTTTAGATTAAATGATTATTTTCTTTTTCTTTCATTTTTTTTCCCTGGAAGAGAAAGATATTTCATGGAAGAGGACTCTATTTTTCTCTTATAGAACGTAAAAATAGAATTTCTGCATTAGTAATAAATAAATAAAATAAAATAAATCGTTTCACAATTTACAAAAAAATATTATCAATACAATAAATTTTTTGACCTGAATTCAACAATTTCAATAATAATAAATAAACTTCTGCGAGTGGTTATTTTGATTACTTTTTGGAAAGGTTTAGAGTTATACAATTTTCTCTTCTTTATTTGTTATAATACGTATATTTTTTATTGTTTTGCATAATTCTTGCTTTATCTAAAATATTTTTGTGTTTTTAATTTTACTTTCTAATATTTTTCTATCTTTTCTTTATTATCATTATTTTATAAAAAATTTAGCTTGAAATGATATATTATTCATTTCTCCATTTCAAACGCTTTCGATTCTTTTCTACTATTAAAATTTAAAATTATTTTGCCTTTTTAACTTAGGGGTTTTTTTTATATATATATTGTTAAGATTGAAAGTTTAGACCTCTTGGTTTATTTTAAATGCACAACAGTGTCCGGAAATTTCGAGAGTTGAATTTTCAGCTAATAATGTTGTTCAAATTTCTATTGGATATCCATAAACAGGTTAAAAGTTAGAACGTTAGGCGAAAGTACACAAGTTCGAATACTCTTTAACTACATTTCTTGCGACCATGGAAGCCTCTGCGCAAGTGCGGATTCAACGAGTCCACTAGTAAAATAGGGAAGACAAGCTTTTTGTTGAGAGAAAATAAGCGATAAGGGAATACCAAATGATTGGATGCTTACTAAATTCAAACCTGTTGGTCAACTTGGAAACCCTTCAAGATTTTCGACTCGTCCTCACTGCTAGGCGTAGGAAACGTGGTTACACTATATCTGTGTACGTTTGTTTACGTTGATATTTGAAACGTGACAAAGGAATTACTTCAAAACCTTAATTATAAAATATTTTAAAGCTATGGAATAAACAATTGAAATTGTCAAGAAAATGCATAATTAGTATTTTAAAAGCATTTCTTATATTTCGAAGACATGTGTACTCAAATACACATTTAATTCATAATAAATATAACCTTAACTCCAACAAAGTACACATGTCAACAACTGTGTACTATCAGAGACCTAATCGAAAGCCATACTCAAGCTACATAAGCAAGACAAAAGCTCTTTGTAAAGTATGCCGTTTTTATGTACATTAGGTCATTTTTTACAACTTTTTTTGTAAAGCATGTTTCTTTTTATGTCAAAAGCACATACTGTATATACATTTGAAGTAAAAACCAAATAAATTCTTGCGACAACAAAGAGTGATTATAGCAGTAGTCAAACAGATCATTTGCTCAATGTACCAATATTCAGCCATTGAACTAATCCAGACAGTATTTCGCTCGTAAATTTCTCTATTGGAAATTGAATAGTCATCATTTTTGTGAATATCTCGAAGTTGTTCGTAGAACTGATCAAATTAACAAAATTCGTTCGAGCGAATTTATTTATTTATTTATTTGCCGGAAGAGAGGCTTCACTTGGGAACAACCATAAAACATTAGCATTTCTCTCGCAGAATTTCCAAGCACGTAGAGAAAAAACTGAGTGTCAATTAACAACACAATTAAAACCTTTACATATTTATTTATTTATTTATTTAGACGGACTACTTCTTGATGCAATATTGACCAGTTTAGCTCTGTATTCTATCAATAGAATGTTAACCCTTTAAGAGGCAAAGTTATTATTCAGGGACAAAATTATTATTAATTTGGGAAGCCACGCGAATTTAAGAAAAAAATTAAGAAAAGAAATGAATGATTTTTTCTAGCTAAGTCATAAAATATATATATATTATATATATATATATATATATATATATATATATAGTTTCGGGATGAATTTTTTCACTTGGAATTAGTAATAGAGACCTCGTGGGGAGGACAATGCCCGTTAAATATTTAGTCCATGTCGGTTCTTAGGCTAGTTACATTACGCTCTTATAAGGATTAGCTTTTTATATCAAAAAGACATAGTTTATATTTGGTCAAAGTTACTTGTTTGTAAGTGATTTCTGTACCATTTCGGATACTCTATATAAATTTTATTAATATAGATGTAAGTTCATAAAGATGTATATGTATATGTAATTGATATTAGTTTACTTTCTTTAAAAACAAAACTTCTAATGAGCTTAAATCGGCATAATTTTATTTGAAAATATTAAATATAAATTAATTACAATTGTCATTCGTGAAAAAATACTGAGACATAATAATTAAATATGAAAGAACTTTTAAATAAAAAAGAAATCTTTAATAAAATATCATATTTGAAAAAACAGTTATAGATTTAGAAAAAAAAGAAAAGAAAAATAATTAAAAACAAATCTCGAAAAATAAGCAAATTGCAACCTTAAATTAAGCGAAAACTAATAAAAAAGTAATTTCTTCTATAAAACCGATATTTAACTATTCAACTCTATAAAAAGAACCCAAAAAAACAATTACTCCTTGTTTATCGTTTACCACAAAACACAGAATAAATACCACAGATCAATAAGCAATTCTGATATTGTTTCTTTGCGGAAGAAACATACGTAATTCTTATTGTTAGCGATCTCGGAAACAAATTCCATTACACAGAAAATGCCAAAAGACTGTGTTCTTTATTAGAATTTATTTCCATCGAAAGCGAATTCTATTATTAGGGGAAAACATTCATAGCCTATTTAATATTCTGTACGGATTTGTAATAATACAATGCGATTCGAAGATAAATATAGGAAAAAACGAATATAATAAATATAATTAACGTTTTCTAAATCATGTATTTTCCATACAGAATCGCACTTTATAAGATATTAAAGATAATATAATTACGGTTATCTAAATATTATGCAGAGTTATATTTTTTATCTGTATATTTTAAACTAACAAATTCATCGAATGAAACACGTTATGGTATTTCAATTTATAAACAAACTAGCAGGCTTTGCCCGCTTCGCTGGACACTATATTTAAATGATTTCTTTGTAACTGAATATATTTCGATTGGCGACTATTTTCGTCACAGCTTTAGTATGGGACCTCCTTGGTAATATCAAACATTTTTTGAACTTCTCGAATCTGTACAAAATAACTATTATTAAAACAAATATTTTCGAAAACAGTCCAATAGCTGGTGTTAATTCTTCGAATATTCTGGAAATAGTTGAAGCTGTTCATACTCTTTCGCAAAAATCAACTCACACCTACTTATAACTTTTGGCGATGGGGCTTGGAGATGACTCCATCGAGAATCCCTTGGTAAGCTCAAGGTCTACGTTCCCGTGTGTCGGAGAGCTTCGAAACATCGGGAACCCTAAACTATCATTTTTCACCAAATTTGGTCGCCCACTCGCCAAGTTTGTCTCCAAGACTATCCTTTCTATTAAACATATCTTTATTTAATAGCAGGAGACTTGGCGTTGGAATATTTAAACAGGAATAAACTACTACGTCAGAAACGCCAAAGAAAAATTATTGAGGTGCATACAGCTGTTTCGGTAGCCTAAAGCGTACCGTCATCAGTGCAAAAAGGCACTTTTTGCACTGATGACGGTACGCTTTAGGCTACCGAAACAGCTGTATGCACCTCAATAATTTTTCTTTGGCGTTTCTGACGTAGTAGTTTATTCCTGTTTAAATATCTTTATTTAGTTATTTAAATATTAATTTGAATTAATCAAATATTTCTGCCCGACAGCGTGCAAGTGCAGTCACACACAGCAGCTTATTTATTTGTATGTTAAATTAGAGTAGTGATTGGTATATAAAAAAATAAATAAATAAATAAAATTATACAGATACGACATTATTTCATTATTTAAAACATGAAAATCTGACATTGACAGATTTTAATTTAGTGCCAGAGGCCTACTGCTAAACTTGTTAATATCGACAAATTCTTCTTTAGTTAATTCGTGACGATCTAAATTCCATGATAAAGTTTTCATTAAATCAAACCAATGTGTTTCAGCTGCAGATATTGTAACAAATAACGTTGGAAGTCCAAACTGTCTTATAGCTGCAAAACAACGTTTTTTCTCTTTTTTCCAATGAGGGGGAGGTATGCCTTGGGGGGGACTCATGTCAAAGGTGTGCCTTCGGGGGGGGGACATGTCAAATTTGTACCTTGGGGGGAACTCATGTCAAAGTTGGGCCTTGGGGGGACTCGTGTCAAAGTTGGGCCTGGGGGGGGACTCATGTCAAAGTTGGGCCTTGGGGGGACTCATGTCAAAGTTGTACCTTGGGGGGGACTCATGTCAAAGTTGGGCCTTGGGGGGGACTCATGTCAAAGTTGTACCTTGGGGGGGATTCATGTCAAAGTTGGGCCTGGGGGGGGACTCATGTCAAAGTTGGGCCTGGGGGGGGACTCATGTCAAAGTTGTGCCTTGGGGGGACTTCATTCAATAAATCTCCATTCAACAAACCGACTGAAATAGGCCCTTAGCACTATTAAGAGTGACGTATAAAAATTCGACGACGCTGTACTGACTGAAATAGGGGTACCTTGGGGGGGCTCATGTCAAAGTTGGGCCTGGGGGGACTCATGTCAAAGTTGGGCCTTGGGGGGACTTCATTCAATAAAGCCCCATTCAATAAACCGACTGAAATAGGCCCTTAGCACTATTAAGAGTGTATTATAAAAATTCGACAACTGTACCGACTGAAATAGGCCTCTAGCACTAATAAATAAACATTATCGTGCTACACAACTTTATTAATTTTACATTTTTCTTGAACTACCTCGATTAAAATCGCTGTTGCTAAATTAAACCTCTTTTATATTTTTCTTGAACTACCTAGATTAAAATCGCTGTTGCTAAATTAAACCTCTTGGCGAAAAATGTTCTGTGTACTTCAACGCAACAATTTAAAAAATCACCCAGTAGGATCTATAAATAAAACTGATTTTAGTACAACACACATTAGCATCGTAAACTATATTAGCACTTTGTAAAAGAAATTTCAAATTAAAAATGACGTCAATTTTTGTGAGATGCATAATTTATTTATTTATTTATTTATTTTGTTTACGTTTAAATAAATGTATTTATTTTCCTGTTGGAAAAAAAAAAATAAACTCGACAACAATTAAATTATGGATAATTAAATTTAATTTTGGCAACAATTAAATTATGGTTAAAATTTAAATGGCTAATTTTTTGCTATTATTAGCTTACAAAATTGCTATTTTATGCATAAATATAACAAAAAAAAGTTTTTTTTCGGAATAAAAGGCAGCCAACTTTCTAAGTTAGGGTATAAGCTATCTCCATAACAAATTTTATCGAAATCCATCGAGCAGTTTTAGCGTGAAACTCAGTCAAATAAACGGACATTCACATTTATAATATATATAAGATTAGTCACAATGAAACTATGGCTGAGACAATTTTTTAGTATTAAATTTTATGATATACTAAAGACAAACACCTTAAGGCGTAAAAACGCGAAACCGATTGTTTTGAGTCAAAAAACTTAAATACAACCCTTAATCGGGTGAAAAAACTAGGCACGAGTGCAGCGAATGCGTCAGTGTAAAAACGTTTGCTTTTATACCACACCCGTGGCCGTGCCTACTTTATTCACTTGATGAATGATCGTTCTGTTATTGCATCCCAAAAGCTTATTTGCGTGTTTTTACAATTTATGTTGTTTTTTTACAAAGTTTTCATTTATCATCATTCAATGCCAGAATTTTGGTGGCATTTTTGTAGCAATAATAATGTTATAATATGAATAAAATAGTTATATACGTCGTTGCCGTAACGCTTCCAAAAATACCGCATACAAATAATTTTAATAATTAAGAAAAAACTGTATTCTTCTTTAGCAAATATATTGCACAATTTGCTATTTATCGACATAGTCCTATTATTATTATTATTA
Source organism: Salticus scenicus (assembly GCA_963930645.1). Taxonomy (NCBI): domain Eukaryota; kingdom Metazoa; phylum Arthropoda; class Arachnida; order Araneae; family Salticidae; genus Salticus; species Salticus scenicus. Next base: position 2,358,141 of record CAWVNO010000061.1, read on the forward strand.
TTATTATTTTTCTATTTGCATTGAACTTGGTGGAAAAAACAACAAAAAGGAAATTTTAAGTGAAAAATAAACCAAAAATAATAATAATGATTTAAAAACATGTTCTGTGCGTAAAATATTAACAAATTTAAACGTAAATGTAAATGCTTAAGAAAATTCTGGAATTATTCTGTTAAGTAGTTTAGCTTATTTGCGTTTACCCTAATTTTTGAAAAAAAAAAAAAAAAAAAAAAGATACAATTTTCCCTAAAAGTATTTATGAAGAAAATTACAAAACATTTTAATTTTTCGTAATATAAAGTGTAAACATTAATATTTAATAAAGTGTAAAATTTCGAAATATTATATTGAGTTGAGCCTTTTTTTTTTTTTTTTTTTTTTTTTACACCTTTTCCCAAATTTAAACATTTTATCAAATTATGAAACAATATATTACTTCATTTTTACGTATGAACAATATTCCGTCATTATTATTTATTTACTTTTAACTTTGAATAAACGGCTCATTACATAATCATTATTAGTAATCGCATTAAACCAAATAATAAAATAATTAACAAAATAATAATAATAATAATAAATAAATAAATAAAAAATAATCGTAAATTAAAAAAAAAAAAAATTATAACTAATAATAATAATAACACTTCTAAATAATCTAAAATGCGATCGATAAGTAAAATAAAACTAAAAGATTAATCCTTTAAAATATGAATATGATATTGTCAGAAATATATATATATATTGAATAATTAATTCATTTCTTATGGAGCATTAAAGCCTATCGCATTTTTTTCTTTTTATCAACAAATTTATATCAAACATTTCTATCTACGCTGCATGCACATTTAATGAGGCAAGCAAGTTCTGATCGGTATTAATTACACTAAGGTATAAAAAAAAAAGATAAATAAAATCCACGTTATGATTATACTTTGGTTGCTTATAATTACATAAATGCTCTGCTGTATTTCATTTTATATTATCTTTATTTCTATTTCGGGAAGCAGGATTAATTAATCCGTCATTTGATTTTCCTTTAATAAGTAGTATAATAAAAACAAAATGGCCTTGGATGGCATGCTTTCAATTAATTATTACCTGATAACGTTTGTAGAAACCCATTGGAAGAAAGGGAAATCTACTCTTAAAAAGTAATTATTATAAAATGCCTCCAGAAATAGACGCTCTTATTCTTTCAACAAGGCAATTGTTTAATACAAAACTGTTCATCATTCATGTATTATGAACACTTTATTCTAGAAACGGTTCTATATTTGGAATTAACCTCATTTAACTTGATATTTTTATCGCAAATATCTAATGTGATTGAGAAAAGAAACTTTTTAAGAAGAAGAAAGAAAAAAGATACATAAAGACACCCTTTCATTTTATCGTTCAAATTGAAAGATTTGCTTTATTCGAAATTTTAATTATATATATACATTTGTGTGTGTGTCTGTGCATTTTTTACAAACATCTTCAATTTATTATATTATCTATTATTTTTGCATCTGTTCCATGCGTTTTATCACAATACATGGATGAGGAATGTAGGCATTAACTTACGTGTATATCAAATTCCTTATATATTTTTTAACTTTCGTACATTCTGCGTTAATTTGCGGGGTTTTCTGTATTAATCAATCGTTTTAATAAAAATGGTTATAATGGTTTTTATGTCAATAAAATGGTTGATAAGTCAATTCGACTTTCCATCTCAATAAATCCTTGACCCCCAAACTTTCAGTAATTAATCAATCATTCCAATTTATTTTAAGACAATGATTAATTAAACCTAATTTAATATGACTTCATTAATTATCTTGCATTCAAACAAGAAGCGCTCATTGAATAACTGGCGCTTTGGCCTTCAGTTGCCAGGTGCCGTATTCGAAGCCTGTTTCATATACGGATGTTTACAGTGGTTCAGAATCCACTTTAAGCCTAAGATTAACATTAGCGAGCAAAATTGACCGTAGGGTGATAAACCAGACGACACTAAACAAGAAGACTGTAAAAATTTCAATACTAGTTAATAATAGTTAATTAATAATTAATAATAATTTCAGACTTCAGTTCCTTCTCTTATAAATCACGAGTGTATACACATATTTTCTATCGATGATTACTGATGGTATGGTAACGAATATGAAAAATTACCAAACTAGAATCTAACCTGAGTCAATGGCGTAAAGCGTCAACGTTTTGCCACTGAGACAGCGTTGCCAAATTCAGGGATTTTTTATTCAATAATCAGCAATAATTTTGTGAAATGATATTTCATGTACATAATAAACGATTAATCTTCAGAGTGATTAAGCAACCGTTATAATTAAAATTTAGTTATAAACTTGTAAGTATTGAATAAGAAAAAGTCTCTAAGTTTGTCAACACTGCACTGAAATAATCTAGCCGACTTCGAACGACTTTATTTGTTCAGTTAAATGTTTAATAACTCAATGGCCATTAGCGCATTGTGTCAATGAATCGGATTTGTTTCTTGATCTGGCAGCTTTTTGCTTCTGTTAAAAGCAATCTAAGGTTTCAATTTAAAGTATTTTACTTACAAATAGCTTAGGTTAAAAATGCTAATTATAAATCCTAAAAAAATTAGGGGGAAAACATAAAGAAATCTAGTTATTTCCAATTCCATTTTTGAATTTAAGCTACCTTTAAACATGTATATCAAATACAAACTCAATAAATAATTTGTTACTGAATGTAATATTTTCATCACCTATTATATTCGGTTCAAAATTTTAAAAGAATACAGACACACACACACACATATAATATATATATATATATATATTAATCTTGTCACTTGTAAAGTTTCTCGGACATTTCTTCTTTTATTCTACACTATTGCCTCATTCTTTACGCTTGATGAAAGGCCATGATTATTAATTTTGAGCCGAAACAATTGTATGTGCATATTACCGTCCGTGTTGCCAGATGTGGCGGATTTTTTATTCAATAACCACCAATAATTTTAGAAAGGGATATTTGATATATATGATAGACGATTAATGTTTGATATGATTAGGCAAACGCTGCAATAAAAAATTATCTGTGATTATTGAATAAAAAATCCGCCAGATCTGGCAACACTGATTAGCGTATTTATTTACAAATTTCTGTTTTCATCATTCAACAGAAGTTTTTTTTTTTTTTTTTTTAATTGTATAACATTGTTAAAAAATATTTTTTGGCATATATTATGTTTTCTCTTTTTTTCGTTGCTCATATTTATTGTACATAACAACAAAAAACATTGTAATACAATTCCAAAACAAAAATACGATCTACGTAAAATAGACAGCTCAAAATTTACTTAGACAGTACAAAATATATAGTGCAGAGTTCATTTTTTATGTCTTCACACTAAAAATCGAATTAAACTTCAAACCTTTTGAAGAACTGTCGAAAAACTATGAAATGTTCTTCATATTTGTTTCAGAAAGTAACCAAATAAAAAAAAAACATTCTTGAAACTTCAGTTTATTTTTATTAAACAGGAAAAGAGTCACACAAACACCTTTATTCAATGAAATTGCAGGTGTGTATTTTAAATAAAATGCGAAAAATTTCCTTTCTTCCTTCTTTGTTTATTTATTCGTTCGGAGAATCAATTTGATTTATCCTTTTGAATTTTCCAAAATAATAAATTGTATTACTTCAATTTCTCAAATATGGGATATTCATTAAAATTTTCAAATTTATTTATTAAAATATATCCAAAGAGAGGAAAATGTGAAATTATTATTATTTTTTTTTTAAAGAAGAAAGTACTAGTTTTGTAAATAACTTCAATTTAAAATTTTCGACAGATGTATATGTTTTAAGAAGTCCTGAATGTAATTTGACCCTATTTGAAACGATGTCTCACTCTCCGTCTGTGTGTCTGAATGTGTATAACAAAAATTTTGCGGAAGCTTTAAATCAAAAACTAATACACAGATCTTCCTGAAATTTTACATTTAGTTACCCTTTGACATAAATTTATTATTATCAGATTTGGTTTAAAATGTTCAACAGGTCGCGCTATCGTCCAATTTTTTCATAATTATGCTAGGTTTGTGGAAGAGACGGACATGTGAAGAGAAACTGCGCCCCATACGACAAACTAAAGAAAATAACCCAGATTCATGATCACTACAGGGAAGCCAAGAAGAGGTAATCTCGCGGGGTGTAGGTTACACGAAATTGAAGAGCCCCAATTTACAGTGTTCTATGATTCATCGATGAATGGCGGCGATAACGCATTATATGTAACGGATTATATGTTTATGATCAAGTTAACAACACATCCCGTCGTATGATTCTGGATACTGGAGTCAACTTAACCTAGGTTTGAACGGATGTAGCTAAAGGACGAAAAGATCATTTGCAGGCCGGCTTGCATTAAACTCCAAACTGTGACCGGTGATAAAATCAAAATCTATGGGAAAATGATCTTGACCATCACATTTGGAAATGACAGTTACCACCATTTGGCATATGCTATGTAGCTGACATAAGGGATCTTCTAATCCTTGGACTTCGTTTCCTGAGAAAGTATACCTTTAAATTAGATTTTAAGAATAATGAACTACATTCAAGTTCAGAAGGCATAGCTGTCTTTAACACTGAAAATCCTGACATTCAGCAAATTTGTCATATAACAGCGAAGTCCGAAATTTCCATCCCTCCACATACAGAGACAATAGGTTCCGGGACACCTCCTAAAGAACAGTACTTTCGCTGTGGACTTTTTGAATACCTGAATCCAGACAATAGCCTAAAAGGAGTTCTAGTGGCTTCATCTCTGGTTGAACTTACAAAAAACATTCCTGTGAGAGTAAACAATAAACGATATAATAAACGATAACATAACCGTAACATAAACGTAAACGATAACATAAACGTAAACATAAACGATAAAGTAAAGATTGTGAAGAAGGATCTGGTGTTAGCAAGTTGCACTCCTGTTGCATGCATTAACCAGTCCACGCAATCAACCGAGTCCAAGCCTTTTGAGTTTTCAACAACGGGATTACTCAAGAATGCAGAGTTAGGAAATGAACAGAGACGTGCTGCGGAGAAAATGCTCTATGAATTTAGAGACCTCTTTTCTTAAACACCTGAAGACGTCGAAAAGACAAACATCACCCAGTACCGAAATGACACATGAAATCATCCTCCAATCAAGCAACATTCAAGAAGACTCCCATTTGCTAAGCAGGAAGATGTGGCTGAGCTTCTAGATGAGATGCAGCGTAATGACATCAAACCATCAACGTGTCCTTGGTCCTCTCCCATAGTTCTTGTGCGAAAGAAGGATGGTTCAACAAGATTCTGCGTGGATTATCGTCGTGTGAATGACATCACGAAGAAAGGTAGTTACCTTCTTCCTAGAACTGATGACACATTGGACACACTTGCTGGCAATGAATGGTTCTCGACTTTGGATCTGAAGGGCGGTTATTGGCAAGTAGAGTTACATCCTGACAACCGTGAGAAGACTGCATTCACTACGGGACAAGGATTGTGAAAATTCAAAGTTATGCCATTTGGATTGTGCAATGCACCTGCAACCTTCGAGCGCCTGATGGAGACAGTGTTAAAAGAACTTTCCTATGAAGCCTGTCTGGTGTACTTGGATGATAATATCGTTGTGTAGCGTACCTTTGAAAATCCTCTAAGAAATTTCCGTAAGGTGCTGGAAAAACTTAGGATGGCTAACCTCAAACTGAATCGTAGCAAATGCAGCTTGTTCCGTCGTGAAGTGAGTTATCTTGGCCACATCAGCTCTGCTGAAAGCATGAGAACGGATCACGAGAAGATCTCTGCAGTCGAGAACTGAAGTCGCCCTGAAAACGTTCATCAACTACGAAGTTGAATGGGATTATGCACATACTACAGGATGTTCGTGGAGGGTTTCTCTAGTATTCCCAGACCACTCCACAAGCTGACGGAGACTAAACAGAAGTTCCTGTGAACAGATGAATGTGAAAATCGTTCAAGAGACTTAAAAAGGCTTTAACATCATCACCTATTATGACGTACCCATACCCGAAAAACAGTGATACAGATTTAAGCCATGAAAGTTTTGATGCTGTTCTGTCACAGGAAGTTGATGACCAAGAACGCGTCGTTACCTACTGGAGTAAATGCCTGTCTGAACCGGAGAGGAACTACTGTACCACCATGAAAGAACTACTCGCCATCGTAAAAGCCATAAAACATTTCCATCATTAACTGTATAGCAGAAGGTTTTTGCTCCGGATTGACCATGCATCTTTAACGTGGTTGCTTAATTTCAAGAACCCGGAAGAACAAATTACCAGGTGGATACAACGCCTCCAGGAATATGACTTCGAGATTCGCTATCTTAAAGAAACTCTACATGGAAATGCACATACCTTATCACGGAAGCCCTGCTCAGAAAGCTGCAAGTACTGCTCTAGAGTCTAAGAGAAATACCAGCAGATAAATCTGGTTGCTTGCCCAACTACAGTCGAAACACCATCGAAACTGGACCAGTGGAGTGACCAGGAACTTAGACAAGCCCACTTGAAAGATCCTGACATAAAGCCAATATTACAATTGAAGGAGACGACCAGCAACAGACTTACCTGGCAGGACATCTCCACATTTAGCCCCAATGAAAAGTTATTGGGCACATTTGGACTCTCTTCATATCAGAAACGGCATACTATACAGAAAATAAGAATCTGACTATGGAAGGAGTTTTAGATGGCAGATTTTACTACCAAGATCGAAAATTCTAGATGTTCTAGAGCAGTTGCATAGTAGCCCTACCGGAGGCCATTTTTGAGTGATGAAAATTCTACAGAAAGTTCGAGACTACATCTTCAAGGCAAGAGAGTACGTAGAGAAATGGTGTAAATCCTGTGATGTTTGTGCGGCACGTAAAGGCCCGAAAAAACGAAGCCGAGGAAGATTGCAACAGTATAACGTAGAAGCCCCTTTTGAGTGGATCGCACTCGACATCTTGGGCCTTTTGCCACGGACCTCCAGTGAGAATAAGTACATCCTCGTCGTGGTGGGCTATTTCACCAAGTGGCGTGAGGCGTATCCCATTCCCGATGAAGAGGCATGCACTGTTGCAGAGGTTCTACTGCAGCAACGAGTGTCAAGGTATGGCACACCCTTACAACTTCATACTGAGCATGATACGAACTTTACCTCTGCTGTATTCAAAGGACTGTATCATCTACTCGGCATAGACAAAACTCAGAGAACAGCCCTACATGCTCAGTGGGACGGCTTGGTCGAGGGATTTAACCACACCATCCTGAATAACCTCTCTTCTAGTATCAAGGAACCAGCAAGATTGAGACTTGAAGTTGTCGTTGTTTCTGCTGGCTTATCGAAGTGCTGTCCAAGAAACTACCGGCGATACTCTAGATCAGATAGTGTTTGGACGCGAACTTCGTCTTCCATGTGATCTCTTGTTTGGTTGTCCACCAGATGCGCCTTCATCTCCCGAAGAGTACATCCAAGATCTCCAGCCAAGATGTACATAACTTTGCTCGGGAGCGGATTCACATGGCAACAGAGGAAATGAAGACAAGGTATGATCTAAAGGCTACACAGCATGAATTCAAGGAAGTAGACAAAGTTTGGTTGTGGAACCCTGTTCGACGCAAAGGACTTTCTCCCAAGCTACAGTGAAACTGGGACGGTCCCTACACAGTCTTAAAAGGACTGAATGATGTCGTGGTAAGAATTGCTAAAACACCTAAATCAAAACTGAAGGTGGTTCATTACAATCGGTTAGCCACATACCACACTTAAAAGTAATGTTCAAATTTGAAATGTAAATATTTGTTAAATTTGTATATGTGTAATGCAAATATTTGTACTTATTTGTAACTTTTGTAAATATTTCAGTCTCTTAATTTTGCAATCTGTATTGTTATTTTATTGTTGCATGCAACTTAGTTTTTTATTCTAGCTTGTATATTTGTTTAGTTTTCGCCTCCTTTCCAAGAGTTGTACTGCCCGGGACGTGCAGTCCTTGGGAGACGAACAGTGTTACGAATTTATAAATAATTGCATTTATTTTTGTATATATCCACTCAAAGAGCCTTAGCCAAGAGATAAAATGTTAATTTCCCGCATTTGTAGTTTGTTTTCGCATTAAACTAGCTTAAAAACCCGTTAAAAAGCCTCATTACGGCAGATAATGGATTTGGCACCAAATTTGGCGATTTTTCTCTCCTCGGCGAGAAAATCCTTGTTATCGAAATACCAAATATGGAAGCCGTAACTTATTGGTTTTCAAGATATTGGAAATTTCCAGATTTTTCTAAGCAGGTATTTAAGGAGTCGCATCGTGCCACGTGAGTCAGTCTCAGTTGAGTTTTTCTAACTGATTTCATTGCTATTGAAAGATCTCTGAGCATCGTTGGATTACAGCCTTGCTGTGTGTTAATGCTCTGGTACCGTTTATGCTGTTAATTTGCTGTTGACAGCTGTTATCTAAGCTGTGTTTACCGGAGAAAGTGAAGTTGATATTTGTTTATAGACCTGTATTCTTCTAGAATTTTCTATAAATAAAGTTTCCAGCCTCTGCAAGATTCGCTTTTCAATCTCGGAGAACTCATGAACCCTCAAGTATACAACAATATTTTCCGTGTATATAATTTTATTTATTCGTCTAAAATATATGTTACAGATTCCTTTTTAAAAATAATGGTAGATAAATCTGATTTAAGATTCAGAAATGTTGGCAGCTATGTAAATGTGCAATGCAAGGTATCTTATTTTGGTCTAAAGTACGTGAAATTGTATAAAAGAATACCAATAAGCTTACAAGAAAAATGCCAGCTTTTTACTTGTTGCATTGATTTCAATGTTGCCAGATTTTGCGATTTCTTTATTCAAAAGCCCTCACTACGTTTTAAATGTAACGGTTGTCTAAACACTTCGAAGATTAATTGCCTATTATATACATGAAATGTCATTTCTCAAAATTATTGTGAATAAAAAAATCGCAAAATCTGGCAACACTTACTGATTTCCTTGAGTTAATCTATTTTTCTTTTTTTATCCTTTATACAAAACCAAACGTAATTTAAATTTTATAAAAAGTCGATTAAAGGGTGAATAACATAACAAAACTTCAGGAATTTATGATTGAAATAACTAACGCAGTCATAATCCATTTAAACTTATGCCTGTCTAACATTTAAGGGGGAAAAAATGCAATATAAAATTTAAAGTAATATAAGAGGATGATTTATTTTAAAATTAGTTGGAAGAAGGAAAAGTATTTTAGTTTGAAGCTGAACCATTTTATAAGGAAAATTATTATCTTGAAACTTTAAAAAAAAAATGTAATTACGATTTATGAAATAAAAAATGACCTAGATATAAATTAATTCATTCAAAATATGTAATTGAATAAACATACAATAATTTTTGTTTTAGAGTGACATGCAAACCACAATGAAAAAAATAAAAATAAAATAAAGATTTATTCTTTTAATAAGAACTTTGAATTATTCTTATTATATATTATTATTTGAATAAACAGATTTGCAAACAAGGAATTTAGAACTCAATTGAATTGTATAAAAGAAGGGAAGGTCAGTCACTGACATTATAATTGAAGTCTTATTCCATTTTCTTTCAAAAAAGAAAGAAAAAAAAAAAAAAAAAAAAAACACCAGATGGCAGAAACGGTCTGTGTTTTCCTAACAGATTTATATATTTAAATCTTTCTCTTTTTACTTTTGTAATCAGAAAAGTAATCAAGCTATAAATTATTATTTATTGAGTTCAAAAAGAGTTTTTTTTTTTTTTTTTTTTTTTCTTAATTTGCTATTTTTAAAATGTTTAATGTAAATGAGGTTTATAATTTAATCATTGAGAATGTTTTAATAAGTTTATCCGGGGCAAAAATAAAACACGAAAGATTTTTATGCAAAAATTATTTAGAATTAACAGAAATTATTTTTATTATTATTATTATTATTATTATTTTTTTTTTTTTTTTTTATGAACTGAGATTCAATTTCTTGTAATAAATGCTTATCTTCCCAAAGAAAATGTTTTATATATCGTTAAAAGAAACATTAATTATTTTATATTTTGTATGTGCATTCAGAAAATAACAGAATAATGTAAGAAAATATAAAATTCAAATTCAAAATAAAATAAAAACAAAAACAAAAATTATAAAATTAAATTGAATGTTTAATTAAAATGTCTTTCAAAAACTTTTCAGTCTAGAAAGAACACAGAATATTTGCGATTAATAAGAAATAAAATTGGAACAAATTTAAATCAGAGCTAAATATTTAAGAATTGAAGCATTAAATATTCAAATTATATTCTTTTTCATATATATGTTTAATAAAACTAGGCAAATTTGTGAGTAAAATTAAACAAATATAATCAAATTAAAAATTCTTTTTGAAAATGTCCTACCAAAAAACGAAAATGGAAATAAATACTTATTTTAAAAGTAAATTCTCGGTTTTATTAAACTTATAATCATTAAAGCCAGAAGACTTTCCTGGTGATCTTTTTATATTTAACCTATTTAAAAAATATATATGTAAGTTAAATGTTCACAGGTTTAAGTATAAACTACTTTAAAATAAATAACATATCTGCAAAAAACCGATAAGGGTTTTTGAAAGTTTACTTCGAATTTATTCCTAATTTTAAAGGAATGTTTGATCCACTGAAATTGTACAAATACAAAGTCTATTAATTAAAATTAAATTAACGATATATTTAGCATTAAAAAATACCTTGCATTTTTTTTTTTTTTCAGAAATTCGCAAGTTGAATAAAGAAGTTTTAAGTTGTAGCATCTAAAGTTTGAAAGCCTGTTGTCTGCAATTAAAAAATGTAGTGTCTGCAATTAAAAAATGTAGTTAAAAGTTAAAAACAACAACAGAAAACAGTCAAATCCTTTAATAAAAAAAATCGGGAGTGACTCCACTCGTCTTTCCGAACATTAAGTAATTAATGGTTGTATAAATAAAATAAAGTGAGAAATAAGTCGTTAAATAAACAAAAGTGAAAATTATATTAGGTGTTTGCATATTCTTCTCCATTCTTTAATTTTACACTATAGCATTCAAATAATTTGAGCCCACAGATCATAATGATAAAGAATTTTTCATTGTGTCCCTTATTACTTCACATGGTTATATCATGCACATTTTTAATTTCAGAGAGAGCTCTTACATCAATTAGCTATTTGATTACAGTTGATTAATTAAACAAATGAACTTATTTGTATATGTAAAATGCTTTATAAATCGGAATTGTTCATCGATGGCACTACATTTGTTTGACAAAAAGATTATGTTTTTTTTAACTCCATATGCAACAAATCAATAATTTGTAAGTTGTAGCGTCTAAAGTTTGAAATACTGTTATCTTCATTAAAAAAAAATAGTTAAAAAGATAAAAACAGCAGCAGAAAACAGTTAAATCAATTAATAAAAAACAAACAGTTTCTGTTTAATTAGCCATTTTAAAAGAAAATTTTGTCTCTTACTCCTAATATCTAAATTTAACTACAGTGAACTTATAATTTTAAATTAAATTAACAGTTTAATATTAAATGTAACATTATTTTTTTAAATAGCTAAAAACTTATAATTTAGTTAAAGTTATAATTTTTAAAAATATATTTTTAAAGAATTATTAAAGATTTGGAACATTTAAACCTTTTACAATATTGCTATGCATATTGTTATCTTTTATTGCCCAACCTTAATAATTGGTAAGTAAAACAAGAATGTAAAAGCAATATAAAGGAAAATTATCTACTCCCTAAAAATAATAATTCTCCAATTTTTCAATTTAGGATATTCCAAATTACTTAATTTAAAATAAATAATGACAATACAAATTTTATTGTGCTAGGAATATATAAAACAAATAAGAATTCAAATAAAATCAAATTATTATATTTATAACTTTTTTCAAGAGTTTTTAAATAATCATAAAGAAATACATGTTTCAGTACAAAGTGATAACTGCACCAGTACCAACGTTATAGATCAAGTAATTTCCTGGATGTAATCCGTAGGGCAGACATGTCTGTTTCACACCAGAAAATTTAATATATAGACAAAGTTATACCTGCTCCAGGTATTACAGGAAAAGAAAAACATAACATTTTATTTATAAAATTTCTCGTATAAAACGGATGTATTTGATTTATGGATTATATGCGGAAAATTAGAGGGTATATGTGTATATGAACGGTATGTACGTTCAATTACATAATTTACGAAAATTGGTGTAGATTAAAAAGATGGTGATAAATTTATGCTATTTTAAGAAATTGTTGAAAATTTATAAGTAATAGATTGAACCTAATAATTAATAAAGAAATTTAACAGTAAGATATGTACGAAGAAGAAAGTGTAGAAGTAATTCATGAGCTATTTATGAAAAAGTGGATACTAAAATATCTTAACAAATTATTGAGCAGAATAGTTCTTGTAAAAGAATAAATTCTAATCTAGTCTGGTATGTCTACAATCAATAATCACAAGCTCTTCCGGCAAATAACGTTGTAATCTAATACAACGAAATCAAGAGAAATGCTTGGGAAGATAGTTTGATTCCAAATATATCGCTTATAGTTAATTTATGGTATCGTATATGAACGGGAAAATTGGGTACGTGGAAATTTATATATACATAATAAATATTTCATTTTTACATATAATTGTATGCAAATATAAGTTTTGGAGGTTTTATCTAGCCAAAATAATATCAATTATATTTATAATGTCTTTTTTATAAAAATTCAATAATTTTAATAACTATTTACAACAATCTAAGAATTGTGTAAGTTCAGGATTCATCAATAATTTATTTCTTTAAATAAAACTTGTGTGTGAAGAATTCGTAAAATTGGATTAAAAAAATAATTTCGATATCCGAAATCGAAAGTATCTATTATATTTTCTAAAATAATAATAATAATAATAATAATAATAGAAGTTTACTCGTTGTATATTTTTTAATGAAAATTAGTTTCATAAGTAAAAGTGGTATAAATTATTTTACTAATGCACTGTTACCATTACTTAATTTTTAAATTTGCGGTTTCCTTGACTAGAACAATGATTTTATGATAAAGTGCCTGAACTAGTCTTTACTTCGAAGACAATAAGATTAAAAATACTCTAAATATTTTAATAATTTGAAAAAATGTATTTATTTATTTTGAATTTGCATTCGTGATTATTTTGTAAATAAGTATGATATGCTATTAGCAGCGTTCCCAAATTTTATAATTTATTCACAATCATTTTTAGCCCCGCCTTCTTTTCGCATCAGAAATTTAGTAGATTATTTCTCTGTAATATGTGACAACAAATAAATAAGAAGAAAATGATTTTTCAAAATTTCCGGTATGAAAAAGAGGCGGGGCTAAAAATGATTGTGAATAAATTATAAAAGTTGGGAACGCTGGCTATTAGTATGTTACTTACTGTCAGATGCTTTGAAGTTATTTAATATTAATTTTCATTTTTTAACCTGTATAAATTACTAGTATATCTATTATAATGTGAAGTTTCAAACTTCGCTGTTCACACATTTCGACATAATCAGTCATATCTGTATCAAAATCAACCAAGAGCAGATACACGATATTAAAAACAAGTCACAGCGGCAAATGCTAAATAAATTATGGAATTTCTTTCATCACTGTACTAGCAGGTTTAACCGGCGTTGCCCAGGTTAGTAGTGTTTATAGAATTTTGAAATCAATGAAAGGACTGAACAATAGTTTAAAATGGAAAGGGAAATGTATGAAACATTTCTCGAAGTCTTTAATATAAAATTTTACTAATAAATAAATAAATACAAAGGGGGCAGCTTTAGTACGGGATCCCCTTGTTGAATTTTAATGTATTTGGCTATATTTGCAATGAATTGAAATGACTATCCCAATTGTGTAAGTAAAGACCTTGGCGAGAAACATTCGAGCTACTTCGGTACCAAATTTTCCAAAGGGTCCAATACTAGTATTCCGTACATTATAATATATATATATATATATATATATATATACAGTTTTATAGTATTCGTTAAAAAAAAAAAAAAAAAAAAAACTTAATAAAATCCAAATTATAACTATTTTAAACAAATGTGAGAGCATGAGAGAACCCCACAGCTTACACATAAAGTATCAACAAAAACGTTTTACTGTATTTTGTTATAACGTTTTACTGTGTATTGTTATATACTAAACGTTTTATTAAAATTTTGTTTTACTGTAGAAAAGACAAGTATACTTAATTAAATAAAAATTTCAAGCTATTGCTAAATATCTCTATGAAAATGTATATTTACACTTGAAATCCTGATAAAATATGTACCAATTTTCGTAACGTGAGTAACGAAAACGTGAGTAACTTTTTTTTGCCTTCATTTTATAATTTTTATTATTTTTTACGTGAAATTGAAAATATTGTATTTCCAGGAAGAAAAAATAAAAATAAAAAATAAAAAAACGTGTATTTTATTTGTTTATTTTGACATTAAATATTTCTTTCTTTTTAATCATTTTAAAGTTAAAATGAAGTTTTTATTTAATATTTTGAATTAAAGAATACGGCGTTAGCTAGATTTTGTCCTAATTAGCAAGTATACAAGTTTTTGTAGCGTTCTGTTGAACGGTGTAGCTTTGTATAGTGAACTAAAAATCCAGACAGACGAACAATCAGCTTTATATATATAGATGAAAGATGCACATTGTAAAAATAAGTTTCAAAACAATTATTATGATTTAAATCAGCAACAAATTAATATTTTTGTTTAATTTTAGACTTTTTGCCGAGTTAAAGTAATATCATTTAAAAAATTTTATGAGTTTTTTCAAAAGAAACGGTATGTTGACGATTATTAAAATGAAACATGCTGTTCCCTGTCTCAATAATACATAATTAAAAAAAAAAAAAAAAAACATTATGTTGACAATTATTAAAATGACACCTTAGTAATATATATATAAATTTCATAGTCATCCGATTATTTTAAAATTAGATCAGAATATTTAAATTTGAACTCAGACAAACTGACACCAAAACGTAAATGGTTTTCATTTAAGAAAAGTAATTTGCCACTCCTCCCTCCAATGAGCTCATATGATGGCAGTATGTTGGTATGAAGGAGGTCTTTTAGTGCTTGAACCAAACTGTCTATATAGTAGACACACTAAATCTGCACCAGAATTTTTGGTTTGGTAAGTGTTTTTTTGTAGATTATCCAAAGCACCGTGATAGCAAACCTGTACTACAGCCTAGTAATTGAACCAGTCTTGTTATATTCTTGAGTAATATTAAAAGGGATATTTTTTTTAACAAAATTATGCTCATCAGCATACAGCTGTCGTCATTCAAAATGCTCGACATGTTGCCACTGATATAAGATCATTCGAGGGTATATGGAACATGATTAGACGATGGCAAATCTATCGTAATCAACAGAGATACAGAGACTCAGAGATACAGAGACTCCGGACCATGCCCGAAGCTAATCGCCTTATCGGGGAGGAATCATGGTCTGGCGATGGCCATCCACCATCTGTAAAACAATCGACCGGGGATTTTCTGTAATAATATTTAGATGTGAACAGTTGAATATGAACATTTCTAATTTTTCGAGATAGATTTGTTCCACCAGTTTTTACTATATTAGTAGGAATGTTCTTCTTCTAATAAATATAGTACTTTTTATTTAGTAAGGTCTCAATAGGATTCACAACTGCCTTTATAACCGTTCAACATTTCTTTTTATTTTTGCAGTTAATTAAATTTTAATTTGAAAGAAAAAAAAAAGAGGGGGGGAGATACAAATATACTGTTTTTAATCTCTATTTGAGCACCTCAGATCGTAATCAACAACCAGAATTAACAATTTCTGTTTTGATTGACCGAGTGCAACATCATGAAATTATATCACACGAAATGACATAAGGCATCTGTACAGCAGAATGCATGCACCTTCCCATGCTTGCAGTCAAAGTCGTGGCCACTACAGTTGTTATTAATGTACCCATCATTGCACTTTTGAAATGCTTTTTCTCGTGTAGGCTCTAACATGTGAACTTAAAATTTTCATCAACTGTAATTTTGTACCTCTAAACTTATTATTTCTTCAGCTTCAATTTTTTTTCCCTGTAATGTCATCTTGCAATGACTGAGAAACAATAATTAATGCTACAGTATCTGAATTGACATAACTTTAAAATCTGTGATCTCAATAAACAGTTACTGGAGATTTTGTAAGAAGGGAAACATAAATAATATAACAGATTTAAATTTTTTCAAATATTGGAAAAAACATATTTTTTCATAATTAGGTGTGCTTAAATCGAGATGAAATTTTAGGTAGACAGAATAGTAGAGCAAATGCTTTTAGCAGATTATAATTTCTATTTCTAAATTGACAAGAATTTCAGAATTGACAAGAAGTATGGTAGATTGTATGAATTTAGTACTTATAAGACATCTTTCTAATGTTTCAGCTGCAAAATCCAGAATTTTTTTCCAAACAAATGAGATGTAGCTGTAAGTTTAAGCTTAATTTTAAAGTTTTCAATAATAATAATAATAATAATAATAATAATAATAATAATAAAACAGTACTACAATTTGCTTCAATCTTAAAGAAAAATTTTGAAAAATTTAGCTTTGTAAAGTTGGCTAGCCACGATTGTTTAAATTTAGTACTTATAAGAGTTCGTTTCGAAAACATTTAATTATTCGATTTGCTTTTATTAACGATTTTAACATATGATCTTCCTTTAACCCGTTATCGCCCAGTGTCCTCATTTGAGGACAATTAACAAAATGGCACGTATATTTTTTGTGGTTTTTTGGAATGATTTCTGCTTTTTAGGGACAGTTTATAACGTCATTCTTAATGATTCCTGAAAGTTTTATGTGCCTACTATTAATTATTATTTCAAAATTTGGATAGTCATTTTATGATTTTTCACTCGTCGCACATATATTTGCTTTTTGCGCAGGTATACTAACTTAAATCAAGTTGAATAATAGTATATATTATAATACTTTACTTTCGAGATCTTTGTCAACATATAATAGGAAATTAATCTGTTATCTCAAAGTTTTTCTATCGCGAAGTTTTCTCCGCCAGAACACTAAACGTCAATAAACGAGGATAGGCTTTAAATTTAAAGCTAACAGAAAAATTGTTTAAGTTAATATATTTTACTGTCAGTTATCTATAATAATTTAGAAGTGAAATGATCAGCTAATAATATTTTGCAAAATTAATTCGGGCGTTAACGGGTTAAATAGTGGCGGCTGGTGGATGACGTATTGAGAGGGCTGCAGGCTAGTGACTAAAAACAGCCGTTAGTAGAATGAAAAGTTTGTTCTTCTGATTGGATGTTGAATTGTCAACATATTTACGTTGATTCTCACAATAAACGAATCAGCCAATGAGACAAATAAAAATTCTATTTCATGCATTTTTTCTAGACGCTTCGTTGCAGCACCCCCAAAACGTTATTCATGAGCCGCCACTGGTTAAATATACTCTAATGTGTAAAATATTGCAGGACCAATTCAAAGCAAACTTTCGTGTGCATAGCGTATGTGTCTAGCATGGTGGGGTAGTACTTTAATCTGTAAAAATGGATTGTCAGTTCGTAAATAATCACAGTGTGTCAAACAAATACCTTTATTGAATCTAATTCAATGCTAGTCATGCTGACAACTCCAAAAACCGTAAAACTTGAAATGATATTTTGACGTATCATAGAATAATTACAAATGTAGATTACATCATGAATATATCTTTAGAAATACATTGCCCTGAAAAACCTATAATCTTTATAAATGAACTGTGGATTGATTAATGGTCGTAAGATGACAAGCAAAAGCTCATTCCCAGAACTCATTCAATACTACTCAAGCAAAAATTAGATCAACCATAAACTTAAGCATATTTTGTCACATTATAAAACTGTTATATTTATAATATTTTTATGAATAATGAATATAACTCTAAATGTAGAATGTCATTTGAGTAATGATTTTAAAGGGACCAACAAGAATCTTACAAAAAAATTTATGTACAATCACTCATGCAAAGAAATGTAGAGTTTAAAACGACATCTAAAAATAGCTTTATTACGTAAATAAAATAAATGTAACCGTAAAAAATGATCTTTTTTGGGGTTATTTTATTGGTTTTCCCAAAGAACTTTAACGTTGTTCTTTATTTATGTAACTATTTCTTTTGAAGTATTTCAAAAACTAGAAGTATTAACTACAAAAACAAGTTTCAATTCATATAGTGACTTTTTTCGCCATGAAACTAAAAACACGATTGATCTTAACAAAAGCAATAAAAGAACTTTTTGAGGCTTTACAGAAGATTTATTGTGTACGGAAACCCTTTATGCTGTAAAATGGACCAATTAGAGCGATGAAAGACGAGAAGATTAGTTTTGCGCCATCTTCTGATAAAATCATTTCTTAACATGATGGAAGTATGCTTCAATGGTTTCAAATATTTCGATGAATTTGTTTCGAAAAACTACGTTAATGCTATAAATAAAACAAAAGTTTTTTCTTTCTTTTTTTTTTTTTTTTCTTTTTTTTTTTTTTTTTTTTCAAGTTAGATTTCTTTGATTGTATTTTTTCGGAGTGAGGAGAAGGAGATAAATAGACAAGAATTCTTTGTGAAAATTAAACTTTAAGAAAGAAATGATTATCGCTTGTCACTATCTTACACCACATTATAGCTATGTACTGACAGTAAGAAAAAAGAAATTACAGTGGTGTCATATTACTGTAGAACAAACACTATCAGCAAAATAATTTTCCACTTTAAGGTGGACACACACAAAAAGAAAAAAATAAATAAAATTGTACTTTTAAAAAATCAAAGAACACGCTTTTATTGAAATGTGAATTAATAAATAATTTAGAATTTAACAAAAACAATTTTTAAAAAATCTCCCCTGACTGGGCTCGAACGTTAGACCTTTAGGTTCGTAGCCCGGAGCTTTACCTCACAGCCACAGCGTTCACGTAGGGAAAGTCTTTTTTTACAATATAGATTTTTTGTTTGCTCCCAGAGCGGTTACAAACATACATACAGGTGAAGCTAAGAAAAGCGTGTTAAAAAAAGAACGAGGAAGACTGTTCCTAACGAATATTTTATAAAAATTATCAACATAAAATTTGTGTACCGTTTTAAAAAGTAACATTTTAAATAATTACTAAACTACAAAGGATTTAGCTTCAAAGAAAATGGCATGGAGTTCCCCATTTATACTTATATAATATTAAGTAATAAGTATAACATTTTTGCAGTTATAATTATATTTAAAAAATAGTATTATTGTGCCAAATAAATATATGTAATTATTGGTCCGGTGCGAAAAATCAATATGTACAGCAAAAATACTAACACAAAAAATTTCTGCAAATATCATAGTAATATAAACAAGTCCATCTCTAATTTCAGTTTGATTAGAAATTATTTGGAGATAGCTTTATATTAGAGGGCAGATCCCAATCGTCAAGGATTTTTTTTTATTATTATTTCTTTCTCTTTTATCTTTTTTGGATAAAATCTGCAAAGAAACATTGATGAAGGATAATACCAGCATTGCTACATATCTTGAGAAGATCCGAATTGTAACTTTTATAGTTTAATGTATGTATTATAATTTATTGTACCTTTTTATTTTTAAGAAAAAAAGAGAGAGAGAGAGAGAGAGAGAAAGCTTATTTTTAAAAGGGAAATATTTTCAAATTAATGGTAATATATGCTTGCATAATATACAAAGGAATAGAAACTGGAGGAAAATTTAAAAAGCTCATTATTGAAAATTGCTATGTGAATTAAAAATATTTATTATGATTACCGCTATAATTTACTGTAAAACTATATAATAGAAAGTGACTATCAAAGGGACAACTGCCAAATTTTTAGCATCACTAAAACCCTAGATCAAGAGTTCACAATAGCAAGAGTTAGAAAATATTATGTAATAGAAAGTGACTATCACAGGGACAAATGCCAAATTTTTAACAGCACCAAAACCCTAGATCAAGAGTTCACAATAGCAAGGTTTTCCCATTTAATCCTAATATCATTTGATAACAACTATTTTTTTTTCTAAATATATTTAGGATAAACTGAATATTTGCTCGTATTTTCCAAAATAAACTAGATTTTCATTACCTCCTATAAATAGACGTAAAAGTGTCATGATGAAAATGGTTGCTTTACTTAAAATTTATTTGTCTTAACTTCATAATGTAATAAACTTTAGCGGTCAGATCGCAAAAATACAAATCATAAAATATTTTGGTCTTCTTAATATAAGCAATACGTTAATATTAATACTTAATAAATGATTTTTTTAAGGAAAAATTATTGTACACTTTAAACAACTGGTACACTTATTTATAAACTATTAAAACTTAAGAATATTACGTTTGAAACACCAATGTGAATAAACATGAATACATTTCTTCATTTTGACAAGAAAAAAATGTTGAATTGTCTTGAAAAATGACAGGATTAAAACGATTATATATATATATTTCAGTATGACGTTATATGGTGCTAACATCTGTAAATCTCAAATATTTTTTTTTTTCTTTAATACAATATATATCAGGTTGCCACATCTTGCAAACAAGGCTGTAACTTACAAGGGAATTTTCATTTCAATAACATTTCAAAAGACTTTAAATGAAAAAAGATATTATAAGACTTTAAATGAAATTTAGAAATTATAATCCATAATTAATAATTAAAATTAATTCTATATATATGGGAATATAAACAAAAATTGCAGAACTAAAAATGATACAGAAATGAAAATGCTAAGTTCCATAAATTCCCGCAAATTAAAGCACTACCAAGAACTGATATATCGGTAATATTGTTGTACCTTCTTTAAAGGAGAACGGATGATCAAGAGCTTTAAATAAATTGCATGTTTTATTTGTTCCTCTGTTCTAATTCCACGGGGCTGCAAGGAACTCCATGTGACTACCACTCTATTCCTAGGAATCTTCCTAATAACACTTTATATTTGACCGGCAGAGAAATTACACACAAGATGCAAGGCATGGTCAATAAGAGTTATTTTATTTTGTCAAAATATCAGAATCCTGACTGTAGAAATTAATTTATCGAATAAAGTACTTCATTGTAACAAAATTTCTTCATTGTTAATCATTCATTCGTTGTGATCCTCCTAAAAAGTACATTATCTGAATAAAATGATATTTCACTAAACTTTCTTTTTCTTGGTTCATTTTTTTCTTTGTTACAATTTCTTTTAATTGTTGCAAATTTTCATTTTGAAATTTCATCTTCATTTTAGACATCTACTTTCCTTGCAACGAAATCTCATCATTGTTAACCATTCATTCTTTGCCATTCTTCTAGAAAGTAAATTATCTCAATAAAATTATATTTTACTAAAATTTCTTTTTCGTGGTTCATTTTTTTCTTTGTTACATTTTTTTTTTTTTTTATTGTTGCTAAATTTCTTTTTGAAATTTCCTCTTCATTTTAGACATCAACTTTCCTTTTGAGGAAATCTTCAGTTTCAGGTTTTTAAGATAAACAGCTCATAGATACACGTCAGTCAAAAGGTCCGAGCAATGGCATAAAACATGTTACAAGAAATCAACAGTATTTTTGCCCATCAAAAAACATTGTGTAATCAACACACGAAATTCAGCTTTGTCCATTGTTTTTAAAATATCAAAAGCAGAGTCACTAAAACTTTTATATCTCGGTAACGAACGGTCGTAACATCATGAAACTTTGACATGCACCTTTTGAAGGTTAATACTACCTTACCTGCATAGAAATATTTTATATATGACGCCTTGTGTGGGTTAGTCCCGAGACTTTTTGACCGATATGTTATAAAAAATAGCTTTAATATTAGTTTCAATAAATTATTTTTCCTTTATAATTATATAAATAGCCACTTTTTTATCTGTCTGTTCCATTTCAAAACGCAAAAACAAAAATTCTTCTAAGTTGATAGTGGTATTAAAAACTCAATTCAGTACCTGCTGCAGCTAACAAATACTTTGTGATAGACTGTTATTTTATAACTTCTTATATTCGTGTTAATAACTAAACAAGTTTCTTTTCACCTAAATCATCACTTATCTCTGCAGGTTGATAAGCAACATATTTCTTGTAATATAAGAAGGATACAAAATCTTAAGCATTCTGGGATCAAAATTCAATTTTTACACCTTTTATCATGTATGAAGGTCATCCATGAATAATAGATTACTATTCTTATAATGGTATCTGACATTCTTTATCATGCGTATATATAGCCTCTTTTAATTATGCAGAATTAATTTAGGTTAGAAGTTTATGAAAGGACTTTTAATTAATAAAAGCAATTTAAAATTGTGTGTTTAATTAGTTTGTTTACAATTCTCGAATCACATGCAAAGGTTAAAATAATTTCAAACGATATCAAAGAATTACTTTTATTGAAATTAGATTCGAATTAATATTGTAGCAATATCGAGTGAAATTCAATTAAATAGCAAAGACTGTTTAGTCTAGACTTTTTAGATAATAATAAGTAATTATCGAAGAATGCTTATATTAAATTTTGAAATAGAGTTTTTATCTATTTTAGATATATTTTCAAAATATCTTTTAACTTAAAGTAACACGTTTTAGTTGATTAACTGATTTTATTTTAAAACATTAATGCAAGTGAATCAATAATAATAAATAAATTATTTTCAAAACTGCAATGAGATATATGTTAAAAACATTCTAACCTAGATTATTTGAATAAAAATGATACACTTTTCATCCGGTATTCTACAGGTATTAATTAATTTTCAATTCATTATGTTTTTAGAAAAGTTTATTCTTAGGTTTTATAATGTGTTTTGATAAGACTGAAAAATACTTTTTCATATAGAGCTGCTTTCCAAAAATAAAGTTGTAACATAACTTATAAAAACATAAGTAATATTATTTTAAACCTGAATTCAAAATACTTAATTATTAAAGGCTAAGCATGTTTGTTAAAAAAAAAAAAAAAAAAAAAAAAAAAAATGTTCTCAGGTTTACAATTTATTTTATGATTTCTAAAAAATGCTACTTAATTTATGAATTATTAGGAATATTTTTTTAACAATCATTAATTAATTTTCAACCGATTTTATTTTATTTTTTTAATATTTTATTTTATTTTATTTTATTTTTTGTTAATTCAAGAAACATTCTTTTAAAATATCAGTCGATTTTTTTTTTTTTTAAATCTTTTTATTCTTGTATTAGTTCGTTTAAATATTTCACTTATTAAAAAATTCTAAAATAGCTACAAATTAATAAATGTATTAATTAACAAATAATTATCAACAAAAATTTAACAAATGTATTTAACAGTTCATGCCGAATACTCTTAATTACTTAATTAAAAATAGTTTTAATATTGAAATAATAAAAAATATAACTTAATTTATAATTAAAATAAAACATCAGTATTTCTATTTAAAATTTCTTAATACTGGTAATGTATTTCACTTTAAATTTAATTTAATCAGAGCATTGTGTACACGCGAATGAACACTCGTTCAAATTACTGATTGATTTGATTTGCTTCAAAGCGCCAAAGAAACACTTCACTGTAGTTTTTCCAGCTTCTTGGAAGTCCAAAATGTTTATTTTAGAATTGCGTGTAGACTCACAACTAACAATCAACCAGCCAACCGTGTCCCTTTCTAATTGACATAACAGAAACAGTGACCGGTTGGAAAAATGATGACCTGTTTTTGGAACACGGTAGGAGAAGTAGAACGGAATGTGGACATCCGTTGATTCAAGAATGTGAAGAAATGTGAAATTAACGTCACAAGTGACGAATAGTTAATTACTATTAATTACCAACGTTATGAAATATTAAATAAATATGTTAGACAGTGAAATAAATCTCGCAAATTACTATTTAATAATTAGTTTCAGCTCATCATGAAATCGTGATTTTTTTTTTTTTTTTTTTTTTTTTTATCGCAATATCAAAGTTGTGACACTTTTATGTTACGAAAAAAAAAAAAAAAAAAAAAAAAAAAAAACTAATGTAAGTTGAAAAATAAAAAACTTACATCACATGATGATATGTAATATGCAACATAATTAGGTGACAATTAGTAAAATGTTGTTAAACAACAGAACAAATTTGACAGTTGGCGACATTTAATGACTGATTCAACTATTTCATTTTATTTATTTATATATTTATTTCGATAAAATAAAAGTTCTTTTTTTTTTTTACCTTTTAATAACATTATTGTAAATCAGTTATAAGAAGAATATTCCATTGCCAATTATTACTATTATTATTGGTATTATTGTAATAAAATGCTTTACACAAAGAAATTTTTCTCGGGAAGAGCAGAGATCTTAGCACCTTTTTTGAGTACTTTAATCAGCTAAAACAAGAGTAATGTGAAATGGAAATGTCTACACAATTTGTAAGCGGTAGTAGAAATTTGCCACAGTAAAATGTTTTTTCTTTTTAATTTTCATTCAACAACATACTTATTTCATGACATCCAAAAATAGGCAAGTTTCTAGATCGACACAAGTCATGGTATCAAGACAAAAAATCTCATAAGCATTCTTGTCTTTCGTTTCATTTCTATGCTTAGTGTCATGGACGTAAACCAGTATGATCATCTGTCGGGAGAAGAAGAAAAAAGGAAGGTCAAGGTCATGAAATTGTTGCTCACTGTGTCAGTAAAAGAGAACCTCTTTGGTGTCAGTTCAAGAACTCATTTTGTTATGCGTAATTTGAATTATGTAAAAGCGGAATAAAAAGAATTTCAATTATAGTCTTACACATGCATTTTTATCTGGCAATGTGAATGTTAAAAATTTTAATTATTTCTTCAGAACAGGAAAAAAGGAAAATGATGACTATATAAGTTAAATGATAAGTATGTTAATAGTTTCTTAGAGGTAAAGATTTCATAACAAATGATATATTTGTGCAAACATTGAAATTTATAAATATTTATATAAATAAAGAGAAGTCTCTCTTTGTGTGTGTACGCACGAGTGTGCACTCTGAAGCTCAGGACAATGATCGCAGACCTACAAAACTTAAAAGAGGGATAGCTTGAAAAATGCTGTACAATTTATTTAAAGCTTATGTTTTAATACTTAGATTTTTTTTTTTTTTTTTTTTTTTTTTAAGAAAACTTTATAATAAATTTCACTGATAAATGTGCCAAAATTAAAGTATTTATTAGATGTTGAGATATAGCTATCTATAAAATAGTAGTTCTGAATAATATAAGAACCACTTATCTCTCGATAAACAACCAAATTGAAGCTTCTGGTAAAGGCACTGATGCACGCAGTGTTGACACAGAGCAAGGTTTTGAGTGATTGCATTATTCTTTTAATAAAAAATAAATAAATAAACAAATAAATAGTGATTTTCTTTACTATTATTATTTAAATATTCTAACCAGCGATGAGGGCAAAGCAGCAAGTATATAATGGTTTAAAATTACTTTCAAATCAGTTAACTTTATTCAAAAAGAAAAATGTTTTCAAAAATATTTTATGAAATCTAGGAAATTTTGAGTTAGCATGTTTTAGGTTTTATTCCATGGGTAAACCCTTAACAATTTCTTCATAAAAATACGTACTGAAATATTTGATAAAACTATCTCAATAAAAGCTTTTGTTGAAGTGATACAGTAAAAGTAGCCCCGTGGAATGGGGCTTATGTGGAGGAAAGTGGGGGGGGGGGGGGAGAAGATTAACGTGCATTTTTAAAAGAAAAAAAAACTACATTGCCAAAAAGTTTGATTTATTAACCAAAAGAAAAAGACACACAGAGAGAGAGAAAAATAGTCAAATTATTGGGAAAAAATATTTGATGTGTTAAAAATGCTATTTAATAAATATTTTTTGGAAAAATTATGTTAAAAAATGTCCACACTAGAACCCTTCGCTTTTATATATCTAATTATTCCCAGACAATGAAAATAAAAATAAAAACAAAAAAGATAAGACAGACCGTTTAATTAGACTCAATTTGAATTTATGATTAACATATCAGAACTATATAAAAATGATAAGTAACAAAAACGACAATATTTGTATACAGTTACTTATATATTGACATTTAGAAATGTCTTTATCTAAATATTCTCTAATGATTTCTAACAAAAAATGTGGTGTTCTTCATATCAAAAATATACACAAAATTAGTTGAAATAAACGCGAAAATACCAACAATGCCCAATGATTGATGGAAATACACGTGTGTGCGCAATTAAAATGGGCGATACGAATGTGCGCGAAGAATTGCAAACAAAACTAAAAGAAAAGAATCATATATCAAACAAAAATTCAATGTGAAAAACGCATAATACACTAAAAAGAAATACCTTTCAGTAAAAGAAAATTAACATTTTGCTCACTGTAATAAGTTTTAAATATAATGTATTCGAATTATTTTGAAAAGTGTTCATTTGTTTTTAAAACTGTTTAGAATACAAAAGTATGCAAAACTGATGTTTTCAAAATCAGAATTCCACTACATAACAGCGAATTATTACATACGCAACTCAATTTATAGTAAGAAACGTTTTAAAATAATTATTATATTAGGTCGTTGCAAAAGTTCGTGCGGACGCGGATCATTTTATTGCCTCCAAAGACGAGAGCTTCTATCGCCGTGGTATACATTTGTTACCCGAAAAATGGGCAAAGGTTGTAGAAAGTAATGGAGAGTATTTTGATTTAAAATTGTCGTTTGATTTGATGTATTTTTATGAAATGAAGCAATAAAAAACCGCACGAACTTTTGCAACGATCTATATATATATAATTAATAAATATTTAATTTAATTTATATTGTTATAAATATATTAAATTGTTCTACTCGTAATTATATTATATTAGTATCAACATTAATCGTAATAATAAGTTATAATAATATATATAATAAGTATTTATAAATTTAAAAATATTATTATAAATTAAGGAATGTCATTCTTTTGACACAAGTAACTTCTTACATATCTGTTAAATTATTATTTTGCTAAATTTTAATAATCGTATGACGGTTGTTGATGGACAGCATCTGTTTTCAAGGCACGCATCTACCCCCAGAAACTGAAATAAAAATTCCCGTGCCGAATTGACGGGGAAATCCTAATATCTGTATTTTAGGATTTTTCCGTCAATTCGGCACACGTTATGATTATCCCACAGAGCTGATGAGGCCGCGGTAGCACAGTCGGTAGAGCGCCGGCCTCGTAATTGGAAGATTGCGGGTTCGGTACTCGAGCCGGCCAAAGACCGTCGTGTACACTAATGGTGGCTGGTGCGCGTAAAATCTGTCTGGCCGCAATGTCCTCTATGTTCCTCTCAAAAATTATACCTCTGGGGATCACCGAAGCGGGAGAGCCATCCCTTCTGTGGAGGATCAAACTTGTGATGACATGTCTCCGGACCACCTCTAGGGGGGAGTGTCCCAGACCGTCGCCTCTTGACCATCTGCGCAGCCCTAGTGCGACGTAAAACCCAACCATCCATCCCACAGAACTGATATTTTGCTAAAAAGTGTTTAGGGTCAAATATAAAAAAATAAAAGGTATGCGTAAAGGATTTCAAAAGATAGAAAAATAAAAATAGAAAAACAACCCCCCCCCCCACCTCATTTAAGGGACACCCTAATATATATATATATATATATATAATAATCATATCATTCCTATATAACGATTATAACAACTTTCTCTTTCAGACGTGTTGAACTATGTCAAGAAGTACTAAACCAATCATCTTGAAATTTCAGGAATGTATCGAATACGTTGTAATTTATATATTTCCTTGGAAGTTTTGCCCCAAAAGCAAAAGGAGGACCAGTAAAGAATTAAAGAAAAACGAATATGTTTAGGATTATAATGAAAACATTTGGGGTAGAATGAACACATCCAACTCTTCTCAAAAAAAAAAAAAAAAAAAAAAAAAAAACAGGTTTTACTCACATTTAAATTTTGATTTAATCAATGGTAATGAAGTCCTTGTTTGTTGCGAATAAATATTGATGAAACCCTATTACCATTTTCCTTATTTTTCAGAGGAACTGAAATTCAGATCATTCTATCGCGTACAACTTTTTGAATTTACACGATATTTGTTTAAGATTTTTATTATAAGTAGCTCAATACTTTGGGCTATTGAATAATGCAAATGAAATTTCATAAAAGCTTGCACATGCGTAGTTAAAAATTATTTAGTAAAAACGCGTATATTTCATCAGATATTTCCTATTTTATCATTTTGATTGCAGCATGCCGTGAGTACTGTAATGTATTCAATTTACGAAAAATGGCTTTGCATTGGTTTAATACCATATGTATGTTACCATTTAAAATGGTGTGTGTGTGTGTGGGGGGGTCACAATGTTTTTTAAAAAATATTATAATTCCATTAATATAAGTGGTAGCAGTATGAAAAATTATCCAGATAATAAAAAGAAGCTTCATAATCACATGCTACAGCCAGAACGCATTTCAATCATTACAGGGAAATCCCAAATACTTTCGCATTTCTTCATTTTTTTTTACTGGTCTCTATTTTGTTTTCAAGGCAAAACTTTCACAGAAATATGTAACATGTTCTTTACACTCCTTTCGAAGATGATTTGTTCAGTACTTTTTGAAATATTTGGTGAAACGTCTGAAATTAAATGCGTCCGGCCATTTTTCGAAAGGTAATGTGTCTAAGAAATCTAAGTATATATAGATGGTTATTAGTTTACTGGGTGAAATAAGTAATTTTTTGAACAGTTTACAAAAAGTTGCAAAATGTTAGTTTATTTACCGATTATTTTTTCACTAATTATGTTTTAAAAATTATTGTTTAATTTTAATCCTAGAAAATTTCAGACAAGTGCATATTTTAGGTTGAAAAAGAAATCATCCGACGTAAAACCTAATTTAGCAAACTTACGTAACTCAATTGAAAACAATAGTTCAAATTGTATTTACTTATAATTTAAAATCTAATTTGTAAAAGTGAGATAATCTAGAATGCATCAATTCAACAACAATTTAAAAGTATAATGTGAATATTTTTTCAATAAAATTTAACCATTCCTTCTTTTACCTGGATGAAAAGCATTTAACTACATTCCGAAACTTTTAGTCTATGAGAATATTTTTATTACTGTATAACGAAGTAATGAAAATTTTCACAATCAACAAAACTTAATTTAATCGTGCTTATTTAATTTTGTCAGCACATATATATCTATTATTATATGCTATTAACATTCCTGTTGACAGAACAACTTGGATTTCACATTGATTCCAAAATCGAAGTGCAAAGGCTTCAAAAGTTATTTTTCCTGAAAATCTCATTAATGTTTTAACATGCCTTAATATATTAATGTATTTCTGCTAACTTAATTACATCAGAACACATATATCAGTAACGATATGCCTTTAACATTGATTCCAATGGAAGAACTTGGATTTCACATTGATGCCAAAATCGTAGTGCAGAGTCTGTAGAAGCCGTTTTTTTTTTTTCTGAAAATCCCATTGATATTTTAATATGCATTACCTTATTAATGTCTTATTGTATATTACCATATTAAGGTCTTATCATACTTTAATATATTAATGTTTTACTATAATTTATCATACTAATCAATGGTTTACTCTACCTTAACATATTAATCTCTTACTACAATGCATATAAAACTCTTACGTTAAAAGAAAACTTTTCGAGTAAACATTTTATTAAAATGTCATTTAACCCTTTCCGCCCCCGGCCGTACGATCGTGTGGGTTGGACATCCACGACATCCACTTACATTTTTGCATCTGGAACGGTCGTATGCAATAAAATCAGGAAATGAACGACCGAGCTAATTAGTCGAAAGTGTAAAGTACAATTTTCAATCAACAAATGTCGGTTATAGTCTATATTTTTCTTCCAGTTTGCAAAAATAGAAGAATGTGATGTTTTAAGGTATAAATGTCTCGGGTCGGAAAGGGTTAATAATAACTTTATTCTCTACTTCAACTACGACACGAAAACAGAATTTTAGTGAAAATTTAAAATCTAAAGAGTAAATGTGCTATGACAATTTTTAAAAATTGTTAAAAAGCGACAATTTTTATTACAATTGGAAACATTGTTAATTTTCAGAACAGTTCATTTATGTGAAAAGGAAATAAAATTCTGCGTTAGAATTATAAAAAATACGACTTTAAAAACCTTCTTTTGCAGAAGTAATATTTAATCGTTCGCTGTGAATCGATGTATGAAGCAGTAAAAACCAAAAATTCAACTTTTGTTTTTAATCTTATCAAATAGAATAGATATTTCGTGCAAATTTTTTCACTTCCTCCTTATACAAAATCGGCCACCTGTTTTCTGTTTACTTGGATTTCACAATGGAAACAATTGATTTCAAAGAAAGTCGTTGTATCATTTTTCATCTGAGTATAATTCTTGTACTAAATGCTTCTGAACAATGTTGAAAGTGTGCTGGTCAAAAGATTATAAAATACATGAAATACAAAATAATTTGGATTTCAATTCATGTAGGTTTTAAGGAAATAGAGAAATAAAATTTCCATTGTTATTGTTTTGTACTTCCCTTTGTTAATTATAATTTTTTCGTCTTGATTTTCTTAATAAGGTAAATGCAACGTATTTCTATACATATATTTCGAAATCGAGTGTAGAAGACTTTAGTAATGCATTACAAAATTTTTAACTATTGTGAAATAAAACATTTCCTGCATTTTTTTTTTTTTTTTTTTTTTTTAGATATTTGTAGTACTGTCAGAATGAATACTTCTCTATACAAATTTCTCTCATTATAACTTTCATTATTTTTCATTACTGTGCGAAGTAAATAACACTACTTCATAAAAGTAATTTTAAAGATCAATATTTGATATCTATAAATATATATATATGCATTCTACCTAAGAAAGAATGAAATTGTTGTACTGTATTTCAGTTTTTTTTAATATGTTTAAATAATACGAGTGCAATATTAAAAATTTTAAACGTGTGCAATATTAAAAATAAATATTAAACTACCATCTCTTATCTTTAAGTTTATTTATATAAAGGATTTTTTCTTCTTTTTCACAATGTCTGTTATCTAACAACTTAATTTGACGATGTAACTTAGTCCAAGTAAATATTTTAAAAGCAAACACGAGTAAAAACAAAATTTAAACTATTTTAAGGAGAACTAGTTTGTTGTGGCCACATTATGGTTCCCTTCTACATTTTTCTATACAGATTTACTCACTAAAAATAATTTATTAAAATTATCTTCCATGATAAATGCAGGCGAATACTCATAATAAAAATTTGCCCCCCGCAATGAGGGACTTCCCCCCGGGGGGGAAGCAATGTTCCTATAGACAAAAATTTTTCCCTAGTTGACTATCACTATTATAAATATTATATATATATATATATATATATATATTCATAATGGTTATTAAAAAATAATCCCCTATACGTACATTTATATGAAATTTTGTCCTGTATCGCTATGTTAAAAATTTAGAAAAAGCAGGATGGTGACGCCACCTGTTGAAAGATTCTCACCAAAAATTACACTAATTCATGTCAAGGTGCAACTACATATCAAATTTTATGAAATTCTGTGCAGTAGTTCCTGAGATACAGTTGCCACAAAATTTTGTCACACACACAGACATTTTCTAAAAATGGTCAAATCTTGTTCTGGAGATCTCAAAACGTGTAAATCCAATGAAAACTCGAAATAAAAAATTGTTACAAATCCAATACTGTCTTCTATTGAATATAGAAGAAAGCAAAAATATTATATTATGAAAGAGATGTCTCTAAAATATATCACAATATTTCTTTTAACATTACTTCATAAAACTTTTACTTTATATTAAACACATGGAAGATTTTTTTTTTTCTTTTTTATCGTAATGAAGAAAAAAAAACTTTTTATATACCATGTTTTAAATTTTCTGATGAATGATAGAACTCTTATCAATGTGCATAAAATTTTTAAAGTGATACTGACGTCAATTTTTGAGAGATACATAATTTAACTTTTTATAATTTTTTAACGTTCACGTTTAATTAAATGTATTTATTTTTATGGCGAAAGAAAACGTACTCGTAAATTTCTTTTGGCAGCAATTAAATTATAGCTAATATTTTAATGGCTACTTTAACGCTATTAGGATGTTATTGTTTTCATGTTTTAATTAATCAAAAGAAAACTAATCAAAAATTCGAAATTCGGACTTCGAAGCATTGTGTTGTCACCGGGTTCTGAGCTACTGTGAAAGTTTTAAATGTCTAGCTAGTAGGGGAGTTAGTTAAAATTCGATTGTAAGATTTGTACCAGACAAACAAACAAACAAGAATAGAAGTTAATAAAAACATGGTAAAATATATCGGTAAACTGTGCAACTTAAGACATTAATTTTGAAAGTTAATCATTCATAGTTTTTCTTATTTATGAATAAATATCTACCTCCTATTCCATTCACATATTAAATCACCGTGCAACTGGAAAACTTTAAAATAGTATATAACATAAACCTAGTTAAATATAAACGATATTTCTGATATTTTTAATTAATTCCAATGCTATATTTTTTACATTATTACAACACATTATTAGTTTATGCGATATTTCACATCAAGCGATATCAAATCATGATTATTTTAAACTAATTGATCATTGACAGAAAATAAAAATCAGTTTTTAAGTACCTCTAACAAATATATGAATCAGTATTGCTTACTTTTCATACTCTATTGAAACTGTCGAAAAAATATGGATAAAGAAAAGGAAAATTCTTATGTAAAAGATTTAACACCTTATTAGGGTTATTTTTCTTTATTATATTATTTTAGTGAATATCATAAAGAAAACAGGTATTCATTTCCAGTGTCAAATACTTCTGAACTCTGGGATTTTGCTAAGCCTTTAACAAAAAAATATGGCTAGTCGACAAAATATGTATATTATAAGAACAGATTTTAACATTGTTACAAATCACACTAGAAATTATTGTATATAATTTTTATATTTCTATAAATTTCGAAATCATTATTCAATCTAAAAATATAGATATTTTTAATATGTTATTTTTATAAAAAATAATAAATATTCTACTTAAATAATGTAATATTTCGTTTCTCATGCAGTAATTAACTAAACGAACAAAACAACTGATAGAAATAGATTAAGAACTTTTCGAATTTAAAACCAATTAGCGATTAAGAACTTTTTGATTAACAACTTTTATTTTATTTTTTTTTATTTTTTATTTTTTTATTTTTTTTACTAAATGTAAAAGAATTAACGATAAAATGTAAAAAAGAACTTAAACATTGTAAGGCTATTATTTTTTGCTTCCTATCATACTGTAAGTATGAGGATCTTCGGTAATCGAGAAAATTTTCGACCTCGGTATTTTTTAGGTTTTTGCACGTTTTGAGATGTGAGGAATCTGAAAATCTGAAAATGGATATGGTACCTGTCTTTTTGTTTGTTTTAGTCTATTAGTGTGTTAGTTCATTTGACTGTGTAGAGAATACCTCAAGAACGAATGATCGCAGATCACTTATACCAATAAAATTTTAAAATATCACTTCTAATTTAAAAACTTCATATGTTAATCGAAATGTATAATTTTCTTAATGTAAGAGAATAGGGAAAATTTTCTCTTAAACGGACATTAAAAGAAATATTTTTATCGCAAAGGTGTTACACTAGCTTTTAAATATTAATTATGATGCTGACTGCTGGCACAAACATGATTAACTATGAAACTCTGCTATGAAAATTTCGTAAGTTATTTAAAATTTACGAATTTGTTAACATGGGAGAATACGGTAAAATTTCACATAAATGTCCATTTTGAAGGGCATTTAAATCGTAAAGATGTCAGACTACTTTCAAGATATCATTCAAGATACTGGTATGAGTTCATTAATTATCGGCATCCAACCCGTTAAGCTTGGCCGAGCCCATTCAGGCAGGGGCTGTCCAAAGGTTTCTGAGTCTGAGTTCATTAACTATGAAAGTGTACTTTAAAAAGCTGCGTAAGTTATTCGAAATTTACGATTTTCATAACATGGCAAAATAAGGTAAAATTCCACATAAACGTCCATTATGAGGAATATTTTCATCGTAAACATGTCAGAGCCTTTAAAATATGATTTATGATGCTAGGATGAACTTTTAAATTTGATTTGTATTGGAACATGATTAACAATGAATATTTTATTATTAAAATTTCGTAGGTTATTTGAATTATTTGAGTTAAGTTAATTAAGTTATTTGAGTTAAATTAATTAATTTATTTGAAAGATTTTTATGACATAACAATATTCCACATAAATAAGCCTTATGGAGTTCATCGCATTGAAAATATTTTTAAAATTGCATGAAAACTAAAATACTACACGCACACTAATAAAATTAGTCAGCTAACTAGGATTAAGTAACTGTTTAGAAATAAACGATGAATATACTACAAGGAGAGCATTTCAGTTCACTACAGTGTCCAGCAATCGACGAAATTGATTTCTCTTAACACGAGTATAATATGCCTTATTGTAGAAATTTATAAGAACAGATATATGTTGGGTAACTGAGCAGAGTCCACCTATGTCAACTAGTTTTATTTATTAAACATGAGAAATGCAAAACATTCAGTATAATTACTTCCATTACCCTATTACCGTAGGTAAAGGAAGTATTGTATTCGGTCCAAAAATTCGATATTGAGTTTTCACCTGATTTACACGTTTTTAGGCATACTGAGTCCAGATAAGTAGTTTTTGGCAACTAGTCAGTGTGTATGTATGTATGTATGTGTGTATGTATGTGTTAAATTTTCTGGCTATCATATCTCCGAAACTAATAAAAATAGAACTACGAAACATCAGAATTGAGACAGGTCTGGTGTACAGATGGATTTTCTAAATTTTGATGAAAACTGAAAATCCGGAAGTGGGACATCCGAAACCGGAAGTGGAACAGTAAATCCGTATCTCAAAAATGTCTCTAACGATTTTCTTCAAAGTTGCTATATATACACTCTATTAGGTGTTCTTTCGAATGATATTTTTCGTTAGTTGTATAAATAGCTCTATTTCAGTTCTCGCAAGCGTGTTTTTATTTTAAAAACGGCTGTACAATTTTTTTTCAAACTCACTATATTTACTCCCTTTTAAATGTGCTTTTGCATGTAATTATTATTTTCCTGTCTATAATTGAGTATGCGAAATTTTGGTAAAAGTTGGTATCTAAAAAACAGCTCCAACCATTTTCTTGAAAATTGTTACAAAAATCCATTTTAGGTATCCATTCTCGGGTATTGCATGGTTATTAGAGGAAAATTAACAGTCATCCTGCTTAGGTAGGTCTCAGCTGATGCTTAGATCTCAGAAATTGGCGTTTCAAAAAATAACTCTAGCATTTTTTTTTTTTTTTTAACTCGCTATGTAAGCCTTGTTTTATATGTCTTTACATGTGTATCAAGTTTCTCTTACCTGAAATTTTTTAGGTGCTACTTCGTTAGGTCAATTTTATGTCTTGTGATCATATTATCGGCAAAACAATGCTCATAAAATGAGTAATTGTAGTAATCGAAGTCGTAGGGTTGTTTCACACCAGATTTTTTTTTTTTTTTTATGATATGCCACAATTTTTTCAAAGGGCATATTAAAAATAAGAATATAATTTTCTTGTGATATTTATAAATACTCTAAAGTATCACAAAACCCCAAGGAAAAAATGTTAAAAAATATATATTATAATAAACAATTTTCATGAGATGAAATAGTACTTAAAAACACTTTACGTTTTTTTTTTTTTTTTTTTTTTTTTTGATTAAATGAATAATTTTTATGAGTTTGTGAAATTTCTATGTAACTTTTTTTTTCCATATGTAAGAGTTTTTTAAAGAATTAAAGTCTTACGAAAGAATTAAAATCTTACGAAAAAATTGGGGATTTCACTATTTTGATAATGCATAATTATTTTTAATTAAACAAATATTTAGAATAAATTTATTATATAAATTTATTAAAAGAATATTTGAGTATTTAAGGTAAGATTTTCATATAATATTTATTTTTTAAATAATCCGTTTTCCTAACTACTCAAATTGCATTCCATTTAATTTTTTATTAGTTTGAACATTATAAGTTTTTTTCACTTTCAATGAAAAAATACATTTTTTTACTAAGATAGATTTTTGACTGACAATATTTAAAGTGATAATTTTATTCATAAACGATTTTTCTTTGAATAAAAAACAATTTCTGTGTACAGTGTACAAAAGTTTTATTCTTGAATATTACCATCAAGAAAAATTTTGAATTAGAAAATCTTGATGCATAAAATATAACAGAAAATCATGTAAATAAATAAGAAAAAGAAAAAAAAAATCACGATATCAGTTTTATAGTTAAGAATCTAAAAACAAGTTTTTCATGTAAGAAAAATATTTTGTATAAAAACAATATACAATTATATAAAAACAAATAATTGTCAAAAATATATCTTTATCAAAAAAAAAAAAAAAAAAAAAAAAAAAAAAAAACAGAATTCCTTATTTACATATACTACGAACGAAAAAATCATAACTCGTTAACGGCAAATAAAGACTTTTCCTTACCTGTTGCCAATAAGGCAGGACAAAGAATCCGTCTCAGCTGCATCCTCAATGACACACCGGCTGGCATCTAAACTTCTCTTTTCTCAGCAAGAGTTACCATCTCGAGCAAAGCCCAGAGACCCACATTCGCTTCCGAACGGGCCTATTTCTTCCACAACTGGTTGCTTCCTTCTCAAAGTCTCTGGAGCATTGACCGGGTTGGGACCCTTCGGGGTTTGAACGGACTGGATAATGAAAAAGAAAAAAGCCTGAAGAGAGAGACGGTGAGGGCGGACAGTTAGTCGGGGTGGAGAAATTAACTAGCCGGACATAGTATGAATGGATGGTTGCGTGGGAAATCGTAAAGTGTATCCGTGGTTAGAAATAATGGTATTTTTAATCATCAAACAATCATTCTAAGAGGTGTATGCAGTGTGATATAATCAAAACGATTAGAAGTAATGGTTCTTTAAACATAAGGGTTGAAACTACCTTGAAAATATACCGCAGGTTATAAATAGACTTTGGTAAAAGTTTTGAGTTATTTGTATAGGTTTTTAAATTAAGATCTTTTTAGAGTAATTGCGAACATCTAAAAATATTGAGATGCAACCTTTGCCGTGTATGTTAATCAATAAAAGAAAGCTCTCCGTTAGCAGTGTATGTTTCTCTTTTTGCAATATTTATCCCACTGTCAAAGTTAATTTCATGATTCATCATTTTTTTTCTTATATAACTCATTAAAATTCCTTCGTAACTTTAAATATTTAATCAACTAATTTTAATATCAAGCCATTTCAATATTAGTGTAATTTTGTTAGTAATCTTTGTTAATTTCTCTCTGATTTCTCTATTAATTTTGTACAGCTCACATCAAGTTACACAAGTAAACACTAACGAGTAACTGCCTAAATTACACAATTTAAGAATTCACAGAAACAGTTCATGTTTAAAAAACCCGATCGAAATTTTGATATTGCTTAAAAGATTAAAATAGAAAAACCTGTATTTTAACGGTAAAAGTTTCCTTTTTCTAGCAAATCATGAATCTTTCTTTTCCAGAAAGAAAAATGTAAGTCCGATAATAATTGAATATCAGCAAAATCCTTCCAAAATATTAAATTAAAAAAAAATATATCCAAAGACAATTTTTGGGGGGAAAAAAAGAAAGAAAGAAAAGAGGAACGTTTATAAGAGCATAAATTTGAATTTTTGGCTATCGTTATGACGAATTTGGTAACTCTACATGCAGTACTTTCCTCACAGTGCAACCTACATAAGTACAGATACATACTCTGTTTATTATAAATCTAGATGATAAATTTAATGACCAAGTTTTTAGAATATTTTGTCACATGAAGTAATCATTTCAGTTAAAATAATAACAATAATAATAAAACAGAGCTTTCTTAAGATTTTAAATAATCTGCTGTGTCATTCACACGGCTTTCTCTTACCCTAAAATTTAATACTATAAATACAGATTGGTGATTAAGGGGTAAGATAACGAGTACTGTTATGCAAACCTATGTTAAAACAATTCAAATTAGACTTCGGAACAGCATTATTTGACAAGTAATTCTATGTGAGGGGGGCTACCACCCCCTCAACCCCCGTTTCACTACTGTACATACATTTATATGGAATTCGAATCTGTTATTAAATTCAAAAACTCATTAAAAATTATTGAGACCAACTTTCACACCAACATTCCTTGAAACTTATCAATCTTGATCAAACTTTTCTAGAAACAAACACATTAACTTCAAAATACAACATTTTGTTCGCCTGAAATTATTTGTTTTTAATTTATTCTAACAGACAAAGATCAAACGTTAAAAAATCGACTTCGGCATTCATGAAGCCTCAAAACGTCTAAATATACAAAAAAAAAAAAAAAAAAAAAACCAAGCGATGAATATTTAGCTTAAAAATATACATTGTTTACCATATGGCTATGAGGAATCAATTTGAATTCCTGAGAAACTTTCCTGGACATGGTAAAATATTACAGTAAAGCTCTTCCACTAACAATAAATAATCTGGTGTGTCATTCACACGACTTTCTCTTACCCTGAAATTTAATACTATAAATACATGTTGGAGATTAAGAGGTAAGATAACGAGTACTGTTAAATTAACCTATGTTAAGTAATTCAAATTTGGCTTCGGAAGAGTTTTATATGATAATTAGTTCTGTGTGAGGGGGTCTACCACCCCCCTCAATCCCCCGTTTCATTAATGCTCCTACATTTATATAGAATTTAATCCTGTTATTAAAATTAAAAGTTTAATTCAAATTATACAGACAATTTTCACACGCAACATTCATTGAAACTTATCAATCTTGATTAAACTTTTCCAGCAACAAACTTATATTAACTTCAAAATACAACATTTGGATATCCTAAAATTATTCGTTTTTAAGTCACTCTAAAAAATACAGACAAACATCAAACGTTAAAAAACTCGACTGCGATAATCAGGAAGCCTCAAAACGTTCAAGTATACAAAAACAAGCGATGAATATTTAGCTTAAAACATAAATTATTTACCATATCTCTATGAGGAATTTATTTCAATTCTCGAACAGCTTTCCTGGAAATGGTAAAATATTATTAGTAAAGCACATCCACTAACAACGTGTGTTGTGGTCACCACATGACTTTCTTCTATACTTTCCTATACAAATTCACTCAGTAAAAACAATTTATTAAAATTATCTTCCATGATAATGCAGACGATTTCCATATTAGAGAAGTTGTATAACACTAAATATCCAAAAAAAAAGTTAAATTTATTCTCAATATTACATTTTTTTTTTTTAATGCAAAAAATTTATAACTGTATTTTAAATTATCGCAGATCGATGGTTCAAGCATTCGTTCTAAAGGTATTGGCGAGCTCTTTTGAAAGCTACCCATCATGAAAATTTTTTCCCCTCGAGGGGGGACTTTCCCCCTAAGGGGGGAGACGAAGCTCCTACATACACAATTTTTTTTTACCAGTTGACTATCTCTATTACAAAATATATATATTAGTTTCATTTAGTTTAGTGCAGTCTAAACTCTAATTACCTGCAATTTCTCCCACAGACGTAATGTATTTGAATATTTTTGAAAATCCCTGTACACGAACCATTTGCTTCATCTCAACGAAAAGCTTAGTGTAGCGTCCCTATATGATACACATTTAGAATACTGGGT
Source organism: Salticus scenicus (assembly GCA_963930645.1). Lineage (NCBI taxonomy): Eukaryota > Metazoa > Arthropoda > Arachnida > Araneae > Salticidae > Salticus > Salticus scenicus. The sequence continues at coordinate 2,398,081 of CAWVNO010000061.1, forward strand.
TTGGAATTTCTGCTACTATCTGTTCTTGAGATATGTTGATAACAGACACTCAGACAGACACACACACACACACACAGAGAGAGAGAGAGAGAGAGAGAGAGAGAGAGAGATCAGTCGCTAAAAACATGATTTTCATATTCAGGGGACCTCAGAACATATAAATATAACAAAAACTCTCTTTCGAAAATTTGATCCTAAAACAATACTTTCTGTACCGTAAGGGTAAGAGAAAGTAAAAAGAATGTTATGGCTTAAATATTAGCAACCCTGCATATCTTCTAAAAGTTATGTACATATCACGTGGAGGACATAAATATTATCCTATATTAATAACACACGGTACAACCTGAAGTACACTTCCATCAATTTTCAAGTATTGTCGTACTATAATCTAGTTTTTTTGTGTAGCCCTGTAAATGAACAGTGAATGATTTCTATACCATATTCTACATGAAACATGTTTTTACGTATATAATATATATATTCGTTTCATTTGGTTTAGTGCAGTCTATAGATGTTAAACTCTACTTACCTGCAATTTTACCTATAGACATAATGTATTTGAATTATCTTGGGTGTCCCTGTACACGAACCATTTTCTTAATTTCAACAAAAAGTTTATTGTAGCATTCCTATATCATACACATTTAGAATACCAAGTTTGGACTTTCGCTATAATTCGTTTTTGAGATATGCTGATAACAGACAGACACACACACAGACCAACCGCTAAAACATGATTTTTGGATTCAGGACCTCAAAACGTGTAAATTGAAGAAAAAATCAATTTAGAAAATTTGACCCAAAAAACAGTACTTTCTCTATCTTATGGGTAAGAGAAAGTAAAAAATCCGAAATTTCTTTTAAAGTTAATTTCTTAGCAAATAATTATTTATATGAATAATAAATTAGATTACTGAATTAAACTTAACTGAACTGAGTATTTGCCAAAAAGTTAGATTGTAAAGATATTAATTGTAATAAGATCAAAGGTTAGGTCTAGCACAAAATTACTATACATTTAGAGGCTACTTTATTATGACAACCTCGTACTTTTATTCAAATGAGTTTTTGTGTTACAGTCTTGCCGCTAAAGTGTGATAGGGATGTATGATAAAATAAGAAGCTGTTTTCCTAAGATTATTGTATAGGCGAATTACTTCTTTTTACATGGAAAAAGTCTGGCGAACTTTATATGTGGAGGAGATAGTAAGAGTTTGGATGCATGGGACAAATATTAGCTAAACAGACACATCTTTGAAATATTTACAAGCTTCTGTAGTGAAAGTGTATCTATCTAGACAAAACTGTCAAACAAAAGATTGGGTTCGAATGGGTAAATTTGCATCACCAGTTAATAAAAGATTGTGCAAAACAAAGAATTTCCAGAAATGTAACAGAAAACAGAACGGTAACAGTGGAGGATCACTTCATGTCAAATCAACCAGGGTTTTTAAAGAACGAAACCGACCGTTAGAGTTTTGGATTAAATTTGGTATACTTATAGAACTTTTCCTGATGATTCTTGAAATGCCAATTATTTTGAAATTAATCAAAGAATTTTCATGTTATGAGCTTTTAAATATATACCAAAATGGCCGATTTGCCACCATTTTGAAGATTGGAGATAAAGATATAAATGTCTAAACTAAACTATTTATATATTTGATTAAAAAATGCATACGTATATGTCGAAAGTACAGTCAAGAAACTAAATATTTAAATATTTTTAAATTTAACATGAATAAATGTAATCAAGATACTCCTGTTATATTTATCATAGAATCAACAAACTTTTTTAGTTCATTTCGAATAAAGTAAGCTTTTATTTATTGAAGATTTTCTATCAATACAATAATACAAATATTCAAGACAATGATTTTTTGTCTTTTTTAAAAATTGAATAATTTTAACTGATAATTTCATGCATTGCCCCTCCTTCAATTTTCCCAAACTTTGTATACAGACAACCCAAAGTATTTTTTTACGTTTGAAAAAAAAAAAACTTAATGGATGGTTTACAAGTATAAGTTAAATAAGAAACTTTACTAATTATTCGAATGCAATAGTGATTTTTCGAAAATTTAGCTTATTTATAAAGAAAATAAATAAATAAACCATAATTTTGTATGAAATACAAATTTGAAATCGTTAAAAAATCTGTAAAATAAGTTGAATATTTATTCAGTTTAATCAATCACTAGAAGAATTTTCTAGAAAACAAACTCGCAGTCATTCAGAACAATTTCCACAAGTTCAGATTTTAGTCAATCGGAATATGTTTTCTTGGGAGAATATTGTTTCTCAGCCAGTTGAATTGATCTGCTAGTCAGAAAACTGGTTTTTAGCCAAATGCATTAATTTATTTGACATAAAATGTGTTTTACAAGCATTCAAGGTAAAATTATTTATTGGTACTATCTGAGTAAAAATGTGAGAGGTTATATTTTCTTGCATGTATTGCTAAATATTGCTGTATTCAGCTCAGTATTTTATTATGGAAAAGCAAGTAATATGTTGTACTGGTGTAAATTTTCATGGTTCAAATTGCAATTTAATTAGTGTTAAAGTTATGTCTGAACCTTCTTCTGAAAATAGAAATGTTATTTGATTAAGTTGCAACTACCAGGCTAATAAAAACTCAATTTTGTGTTCAGAAGCAAAGGAATACTTCTTTCACAAGAACAAAATTAACCCCCTTCCCCCCAAAAATAAATGAACAAATAAATAAAAATATGTATTTCATTCGAACTGTATCCCAATCAGATAAAAGGAATATTTCTAGAAATATTTTCCAGTAATTTGTTAAATTAAATAAATATTCAAGTTATTTTAAAGATTTATGAAAGTTTTTAAATTTATATGCCAGAAAAAATTGCAATTTAATTTGTAAATAAATTAAATTTTTAAACAATCAACATTTCATTTGAGTAATTAATAATGATTTTTATATAACTAAAATTTTGCAAACTGCCCATCAAATTTCTTTTATCAAACATAAAAACATACCTTATGTTGTCTGTACACAAAGTTTGGTAAAAATTGAGGTGGGACAATACATGAAATTATAAGATTTGCTTATTTTAAAAATGACAAAAAAGTGATTGACACAAGTATTTATACTATTTTATGAGTACAAAATCTTCAATAAATGAAAACTTAGTTGTTTTAAACAAATTAAAAAAGTTTAATGGCTTTATGATAAAAACAAAAAGAGTTACAAATATTTATATCTTCATGCGCAACATTCAAACTGGTGACAAATTGACTATTTTGGTACATGTTTAAAAGCTCATAACTTGAAATCTTCTAATTTCAAAATAATTGATATTTCTAGAATCAGTAGGAAGAGTTTTATAATTATACTCAAATTGATCTAAGTATGTGTTGGTGTGTGTTATGGCTAGGTCGATTTGATGTGGAATAACTTTGCAGCAAATTGCAAAAGATCTCAACAAAGAATCGTCTCGAATTAACACATCGTTCGATAAGTCCCGGGACTAATCCCTAGATAGCGTCGCAAGTGAAATATTTCTTTGTGGGTAAAGTAAACCTAACTTTCAAAAGATACACGTTAACGTTTCATGATATTTCGATCCTTTGTTGCCGAGATACCAAAGTTTTAGTGACCCCACTTTTGATGTTTTCAAAATGAGCGATAAAGCTGAATTTCATGAGTTGATTAATCATTGCTTTGTGATAGGCAAAAATATTGTTGAAATTTAGCAATGACTTAACAGTTTCAACAGTATTTTTGTCCATAAAAAAAAAAAAAAAAAAAAAAAAAAAAGTTTAAACAACAAACGAAATTCAGCTTTGTCCCTCATTTTGAAAACATAAAAAGAAGGGTCACTAAAACTTTGATATCTCGGCAACAAACGATCGAAATATCATGAAACTTTAACGTGTATCTTTTGAAAGTTGGGTTTACTTTACCCACACAGAAATATTTCATTTGCGATGCTATCTGGGATTAGTCCCGGGACTTATTGAACGATCTGTTACCTGTTATTGCGCTGTGCGCCGTAATTTATAGAGGTAATAGAAGTTGAAATCCAGTGCATTTTGAAATGCCCACTACGCAGCACTAGTGCGACGTAAAAACCCAACCAACCAACCAGTGCATTTTGACATAAGGGTTCATATTTAGATTAAAACAAGCTTAGTTTTTAAAACTTAAAATGTAAATAGAAAAAAGAAAAAAAAATGCAATTTATTGTACATTTCCACGTGTGAGAAAAAACGGAGAAATCTAAAATTTTCATGTATTTGAATACTGCTTAAATATTGCTTGTTATAAAAATCAAGGAGGTAAAGTACACCTAACGGTAAACAGGGGTAAAAAAAAATAAGAATAGTAGTAAATGTTTTTTAATTTGTGCAAACGGCATCAGTTTTATTTATTTATTTATTTATTTATTATTATTACTATTATTATTATTATTATTTAGATTATTTATAACCTTACAAATAAATGTCAAAACAGAAAAGACAATTTTTTATACGGTAGTAAGTGTTTTTTAATTTGTGCAAACGGCATCAGGTTTTATTATTATTATTATTATTATTATTTAGATTATTTATAATCTTACAAACAAATGTCAAGATAGAAAAGACATTTCTTTAAAAGAAAACAAAAAGGTTGGACAAAAAATTCATAATTATGTAATTTTGAAATTTTATTTTATTACTGAAAAAGTAAAAGTTCGGTGAATGTATATATCTGTTATATGCTCACGTGTTGAAACATTCTGAAGTAAAATGCCGAAAGAAAAGTTAGAATATTTTTTAGTTTATCGTCTATACTTAAATTAAAAATATGACCTATAGCATTAATTGGGTCCCGCATTGGATAATGGTTTCCATTAGAACAAAGAATAACTAATAGTGTAGCACTAGTGCGACGTAAAACTCATTCATTAGAATAATGAAAATCAATCACACTTTTATAAGTATTTGAGCTAAGGTGACCAAATGTCCTCATTTTCTGAGAACAGTTCTCAGTTTTCAAGTTATGTCCTCAGACTCTCGATGAAAGTAATATATTCTCATTTGTCCTCAAATGTGAACTTTTGTCCTCGTGTTTGAGCTTTATGCTTTTATTTTAGATTTTTTTAAGCTAAAAATTTGAACACTAGTGATAACACAGCTTCCATCTACCAACTTTGAGAATCGAACCAATTTGACCACTTTTAAAGTAGCCGTGGTCTCTCCAAAGTGTTAAAAATGCGTAAATTCGAAATTTTTCTGTGCGTTAACAATTGTAGAGAATGTGTAGAAGTATGAAGAAGTAATAAATATGCAGAAGAAAAACTTATAAAAGTATTTGATGAAGTATTTGTCTGGCACCAATTTATGAAAACTGTTTCAAGCTCAAAGATATAAAGTTATGCCCTATTCTCATTCGATATTTCAATAATGAAGATGGAGTTAAAGTAAAAATATTGGAAGTAGATTGTCTCCGAAATTAAATTTCTGAAATAAACAGTCGTTATATAATTCCATAGTAAATAATAAAATTTTTAATGGAAACTGCATTTTTATTGAATCACTAATATATATATATATATATATATATATATTATCGTTAGATTTTATTCTTCTTAAGATGAAAAACGCCCAATTTACAATCAAAGTAGCCATATGAAAGGCATTCCAAACATTTTACTTTAAATAACCAAATTTAAATAAGACATTTTTTATGGAAAATGGATAAATCAAATTCATTTTAACAAAAGTGAAATGTAACCAGATTTTAAAGCGAACCTGAGTCTTTTGGCACGACACCGCGACCACACTTCTATTTTAACTGAGCAATTTGTCGACAACTGACTAGCAATGCACTATCTATTCATTTGAAAGCTGTAAATTTGCCGATCAGATGTCTACAGGAAAGCCCAGCTGATAAAATACTAGTGCGCTGGGCCAAAAGACCCAGGTTCTAATCCTTATCTGGTCACTTTCTGCTGTTGTTGAAATTTATTCGGCCTTGTTGGATCACTTCCGTTTGAAATGGTTATGGTAATTTTTAAAGTAAAAATTTCATCATTAAAGTAAAAAATCGATAAAAAAAATTATCGAAGTAGATATAAAATAGTTTTAAAGTTTTTTTTTTTCTTTTTTTTCATTTCAGAAAAGTCTTCACTTTTGGGTGTAAAAGTCCTAATTTTTCTCATGAAAATGAGGACTTTGTATAATTTGTCCACATTTTGGCTTTAAAATATCTGGTCACCTTAATTTAAGCTTATGTTTAGGTTGATATTGAGTAGGTTTTAAGCCGTACTAGAGATACGCGATGGACAATTACAGGCGGTCTCATCCTTTGTTACAGCGCTTAGAATATGTAACGTGGTAACTGTCCAGCAAAACTGTGCTCTAAAGATTGAACCTTTCACCAGAAGTCAGTGCGATCGATATCATTGCTTGAAAAACAGGAACTAATCTATTTATTGGTTACTTATGAGCTTAACACACGTAACTGAATAGACAAAATTGGTAAGGGCCAATTAACTCTTCTGCAGTGTTTACGATTTTACGAAGAATTTCGGTGGGCCCTCTGTGGCCGAGTGATTATGTTACCACACTGCTAATTGCCTTCGAGCGTAGGAGAGTGGGTTCGAATCCCTCGCTGGCCCTGGGTGTTTTTCTAATATTTCGTATTGTAATCCTATCATGTGCCGTCTGTCTTTATCTGTCGAAGATTTATTCGCTCTTCGAGTGAAGCATACAAGTCTGATGTATATGTGTTATCAATAAATAACAATAAATAAAGAATTTCGATCGCAGCTCTATTTGGGAGGCTTAATTTTCCGAGTAGTATTTTAAGTATTAAGATTATAAGCGTTTGCTATACTGTATATTCTAGGCACTGTATCTTAACAGTGTTCCAGAGACATGCCATCCCGATTTTAATCTTCCACGAAAGGGGTGGTTCATCAGCTTCGGTAATAAGTATTAATTTACACAACATGAAGACATTGCAGCCACGACAGATTTTACATGGATTAGAAATCATATATGTACAAGACGGTCTTTGATAGGTAAATTATCAAGCCCGCAGTCCTTCGATTACGAGCTCGGCGTTCTACAAACAACTGAGCTAGAATACTAGAAGAAAGGAATACTTAACGGTCTGTCGTGTGATTTAAAATGAAGAAACGAGCAAGTCAAAAAGTTGTGATTGCTGCAGAAACAGTTTGAAGAGCAGCTTTTTGTCCTGCTCAATTCAAAACTAATTTGTTCTGTGAAGACCGCTGCATTTACATGTCTTTAATAGAAAATGGTCATTCCTTAAATTTATCTCATTGCTGTAGACCTGGCTACAGCGGCACTATTTGAGGTTACGAGTTTCTCATCTTGTCTGCGTAGGGGCTGTGGGTGCGATTCTGTTTATTTCTCGTTAATCTATTTATTTGTCAAATGCTCCGTTTCACGCGCAACGTCACCAGAGTCCAAACCAAAAAAGCTATCGTTCCTGAAATGAGGATCAAAATTATGATTTCATATCTTAGATCACCTGCACATGTGACTGAAACTCCGTTACAAAGAGTCCATTCCGCAGCTCTAATGCATTACCAATCCAATTAGTTTCGATTTCAAATCTTATTTTATTTCTTTAACATAAATGAATTATTTTCAGAAAATTTTGGAGGGGAAGGCTGATTTATCTGAAATGAACTTTCAGGCTTGATGAATAAATTTCTAAATTAAATAAATGGATTCTGTTTTGCATAACCTCAGTAATTAGCGATTCAAAATTGAGCAATATTCCTATTTTTCTCTTTTCACATTTTATTCAATTTCCCACAGAGTAACTAATGAGGGATGTTAGAAGACCCATTTCACTCTACTTCACAATTTATTCATAAAGATAAAATAAATTTTGAATCCCTTATTGAACGTTTAAATGTTCGATGTAGTAATATGTATATAGCCCCTTTAAAATAAATCAATCTATCAACATTAACAAAGTATGTTCTATGATGATCACAAACTTTTTTCAATGTTTCCTATACAAATCATGCAATTTACAACTAAGCACAGTCACCCAGTGCTGTGCATTCATTGGAGATTCATTCTTTTTTTTTTTTTTTTTTTTTTTTTGGATGAAAAATGTCGATAATTTTTTTTTTAATTACCACAGATAAATAGTTTAACTATTTAAATACGAAGAAAAGAAAACAGAATTTGTCCCTCCGTGGCCGACTGGTTATGTCACCCCTACCCCTTCAAGCGTAGGAGAGCGGGTTCGATTCCCACGCTGGCCCTGGGTGTTTTCTCCAATTCTTCGTACTGTAATTCTGGCATGTGCTATCTGTAATTATCTGATGAAGATTTACAAGCGAACTACAAGTCAAGCATACAAATCTGATGTATATGTTATCAATAAACAAACAAACAACAAAGCGGACGAACAAAATAAGACGATGACACCTAATTCTTTTTTGTATGTAAGATCTACTAAAAACTCCGTGTTTGGGTGAAATGTGCAAGAAATTGTATACCCATAGTATGTCGCGAGCAAAATGATCATATAAACAATTGCTATTTTTGAATCACGTAAATTTTTTGCAAAAAGTAAACATAAAATTAAGAACCTAAACTTACTTAATTTAAACGTACTCAAATTTGTGTCTTACAGTAAGAAATTACCAATATCAAAACATCCGGAAATTTATAAAAATGACGATGCCGAATTGAATATTAGAAATTCATAAAACTGAAATTTTATCTAATTCGTCAGAGATAAACTACATTATTGATATATATATATATATATATATATATATATATATATATATATATAAAAGAATCACTTCTAATTACTTCAGAAGAATTAAATGGCTTTTAAGCAACTTAAATTTATCAAAAATAAAATTTTTTGGATCATGATTTTAAAGTTAGAATCTTCCACCAAAAAACACTCTATCCGAGATCTACATAAAAGAAAAAAAAAAAAAAAAAAAAAAAAAAAAACTTTTCGAGTTCTCTTAGATTTTTCTAAAACTTTATAAAAAAATTAATTTTTCAGTGTTTGAAATATTAGCTTTAAGTTCTACAAGTACTTTTTTTAACACTTCATTAGTACCAAATTGTCAAGTGCCAAAATTTATATGGTTAATATATTGAATAAATGTTATAAATTTGAAATTTGAAATTTTTATTTATTTATTTTTTTTTTAAATCATTGGGTGGTGGAATATTTTTAATGCACTATTCTTTTTCAACACCCCTAAAGTTAAAAAAAAAAAAAAAAAAAAAAAAAAAAAAATCACCGCTTATTTAGTGAGGAACAGCAACCTTGCTTACCGGTGTAATCACAATACATATACAGTAAATCACATTAATATAAATGTTATTATATTGGTTTCACCTCGTAGAATTTTTAAAAATATCACTGAATATTTTTTTTTTTATAATTTTTTGAAACTGTACTATTTAAAAATGAAAGTGGATATTTCTTTTCTTTAAATTTAAGCGACTATAATTATGTCCATTCATATAACCATCAAACATTTTTAAAAACTTTGCCTAGATGTTCGATAGCTATGAGTTGCTCTAATTTATTTTATTATTATTTTATTTTATCTGTTTTTATGTTCAAACATTTCTTTGTATGTCCTTTGTTTTAAACTTTATGTAGAATTGTAAACGATACATTTTACAAGGTATAAACTTGTTAATGTTCAAACAAAAACTTTTCCAAATGCTTAATGCGTTTATTCATACATTCTTCAGAAAAGTACATAAAATTTATGATTACATCAAAAGCTTTATCGCTCTTATTTAGTAAAAAACAGAATTTGCGATAAGTAGTTTTGTTTTTTATTTTATTTTATCCATATATGATAGAAAAAGTATTGTTTTGGGGTTGAACTTTTTAAACATTTTTAAAAACTTTGCCTAGATGTTCGATAGCTATGAGTTGCTCTAATTTATTTTATTATTATTTTATTTTATCTGTTTTTATGTTCAAACATTTCTTTGTATGTCCTTTGTTTTAAACTTTATGTAGAATTGTAAACGATACATTTTACAAAGTATAAACTTGTTAATGTTCAAACAAAAACTTTTCCAAATGCTTAATGCGTTTATTCATACATTCTTCAGAAAAGTACAT